>JAODAL010008597.1:42500-116551 GCA_025379985.1 Phyllomedusa bahiana | reverse complement strand
GGAAGGGAAGGGTTGTTGGGGGGTTTGTTGATGATTATGTGGGGAATTTTAAGGGGTAAAAGGGTTAATTTTGATAAAAAAAAGTTGGGGGGATTGGGAAAAAGATGGGGGGGAAAAGGTAATTTGGGGAATTTCTGGGGGAAATGTTTAAATGAATGTTTTTAATTTGGGGGATGTATGAAAAATGTTTTGTTGAGGTAAAAGGAAAGTTTTGGGAGTGGAAATTTGTGTAAAAAACCCTTAAAACCTTATTTTAAAAAGGGGGGAGGGGAAAAAACCCCATATAAAAAAACCCCCCCTTTAACCCCTAAATTATGAAATTTTCAACATTGTCCACATCATTAACGGGGTTTGGATACACATTCCCTTTTTGGGGGGGGGGGGGGCAGACCTTGGGCTTCAGGGGCCCAAAACGGGCACAACCGCCCCAATTCGGGCCCTAAAAAAACACTAAAGGAAGTTTAAAAGATACCCCCCCCCCCCGAAACCCCCTATCTGGAAACCCCCACCCCAAAAACCCCTTTGGCCACTGGCGCCCCGGGCACAAACGCCCCCAAATTTCCCGGAGACAGCGGGGGTTTTTCCCCCGGTTTTTTCCCCTTTGGGGAAAACCAGCCCCAGGCCCACCACAGTCATCTCCGCCCGGGGGCCCCAAGATTCCCTTTCCCAGCCCGGGCCTAGGGTGACGGGCTGGTAGTTACCCAAGGGCCCTTTCCCCCACCCCCACCCCAAAACATTGGGGGCCCTTTGAAATGCCCCGGCTGTTTTGCAAAGGTGACAAGTGGGGGTTTCCCCCACAGTTTGGGGGAAGCATGGGCAGGGGGCCCCCTGGGCTAGGGGTAGGGACAACGGGCCCCTTTCGGGAAATTTAAACCCCCATCTCCAGCGGGTGTGCTTCCTGGCCTCCGGTGCCCGATTTTTGGGAAAATATTCATCCGCGAGGATTGCTGTGGCGGTGGCCCCCCCCCCGGTTTTTTCCGGTCACGAAGGTCTGCTGGAGGCCCCTCGGGCCCCAAAGGTTCCCAAAAACTTTTTCCGGGGCAATTAGCTCCTTCAGCTGCGGGAATTTTGGGGTAAATTTTTAAACCCCCGGGAGGCCCCAACTAATCGCGGCTCCTGGGGGGCCCCCATGTGGTCGGCCCACTGTCGGGAAAGGACCCCGCTGCAAACTCTGGAGCTTTTTCCTTACATCCCCCGGAGGGGAGGTTGTACTCCCGGATCAACACCTGCTTGACCCCCTCGTAGCCCGGGTTTTGGAAACGCGGGGAAGGTCCCCGAAAACTCCAGATTTTTAAACCTCCAGACGGGGGTTTTTAAAAACCCGGACCCACGGGGCCCTAAAGGCACTGGTGCTGGGCCCAAATTTTTTCAAATTTCCACATGAAGGTGTCCAGGCCCTTCCGCCTTTACCCCAAAATGGGAAAGTCCTCCCCCCTTTAAACCCTTGCCGGGGGGGGCCCTCGGCCCTTTTTTCCCAGCGGGAAGCACCTGAAATTTGGGTGGTCATTTTTCCCCCGTTTTTTCCCCTCCCCCCCGCCCCCCGACGTTCGCCAGTTTCCCCGCCTCATCCGCTTTTGTAATTTCTGCAGTTGCTAGGGGGAAACCGGTAGGCTTTCGAGGTCTCCACCTCAATTTTTAGCCAACCCAGCTTGCAGGAGAATAGCTAAAGGTGAGCGGGCCCCCTGCGAAATTGACCACCTGTGACGGCTTCTTAGGACCCCGAGCTGGACTCCTCCTCCCCCTTCATATTTCCATAGCCGGTCTGGGCCGGGAAGCTCCCCGGCAAACCCGGGAACCCCCGCCCTTTTTTTCCCCCCCCCGGGCCCCTACAGCTTTCCCCCTTTCCCAAACGACCCCTCCTTGCAACACTTGGTTACTTGACACAAAAACTGCAACCAAAACCCACCCAAAACCTTGTATTTGCACTCTGACTTTCTATTGCTGGTTTAATTTTAAAAACCCCCAGCAGCAAAAACCCTGCTGGTAGCCCCTTAGTTTTGGGAAAACGGAACCCGGCCCTCCACACACACAATTGTCTTGATCCCCATTTCCCCTTACCCCAATCTGTCAGGAAAAAGCCCTCCCCCCGGGCCCCTCGAGGGCCGACGGCCTCCCTTGGTGTGTATCGTAGGGTTGCCTGCCCCCCAGGGGTGCAAAAGGGTCAGCCAGATACTTTTCCCAAACCATTAACCCCTGTCCACACAGGGGAACCAGGGGAGGTTTGTATATTATATAAAATATAATTTTAAAAATATTTATATAAAAATTTTTATATGTAATAATAAATATTATATAAAAACACAACACACATTGTCAGCGACCCCCCCCCAAAACATCACTGCTCAAAAGGAGATCTGCATGGAGGAATGGGCAAACATACCAGCAACAATGTGTGTCAACCTTGTGAAGACTCACAGAAAACTTTAAACCCTGTAAATTCCCAAACAAGGGAAAAAATAACAAAGTATTGAGAAGAACTTTTGTTTTTGAAAAATACTTTTTTTTCCCACCAAAATTTTTTAAAACAAATTTTTTTCCAAAGGGTGACAATAAAATTTTCCCGGTTTTGGGTTCCCCTAAATTTGGTCTGCCCATAGCTAAAGTTCAAACCAAAGAGGCCCAACTACAGGCCTCATCTTTTTAATGGGAAAAATTTTGCACAATTGGGGGCTGACTAAATATTTTTTTTTACCCCCCACTTTGTGTTTTTAATATATTTTATGTGATGGTTGAAATTATGAAATTAAATATATAATATATATAATAAAAATATTTAAAATATATCCCAAAAACCCCCCAAAAAAACACACACACATAAAATTACATACACCCCACCACATACATACATAAATAAAAATTTTTTTTGTGAGCTTCCCCCAGCTCTGGGATCCCCGGGCATAAGTCCTTCGGGGCATTGAGACAGAGGCAAAAAGTAAGGAAACCCGGTTTCCCTTTCGAAATGTTTTTTTGCAAAAAACCAAAAAAGGGGGGGGCCAACAACATGCACAGCAAAACCCGGTTAAACAAACCCCCTGCTCGTTTTGAGAAATTTACTAAATAGGCATAGTTCCCTCCCTAACCCCTTGGCCAAAGGAAGGGAAATAGAAAACACAAAACCTCCTCCATTTGGTAAACACCTCCAGCCCAAAAGGGCAAGACTGGAGTTCCCAGAAAGACACCCAGCCACGGGCCTTAAATGGGCGGGTAAATCCGGGCCCTGGAACTTTGGGGAGTAATTACCCCCCCTCCTCTTTTTCCCCCTTACTTCCAATGAAAGGCCGACCGGGATGGTTTGGAACCTAAAAAACATACGGCTAAACGAAATGTCAACATCAATTATTTTGACACAAAATTTTGGGGGCCTTTCATTCCCCCAAAAGGCCCCTTTAAACCTTTGGGTGGAAAGGGGTCGGGTTTCCCCCGGGGTAATGCCCAAAGAACCTGGTTTGGTTTATATAAAAAACCTTGAAAACCCTTTCCCGGGCTGCTGCCTTACATTTCTCCCCCCCCCTTCTGCTCAGAACCTTTTGGGGGGGAGCCCCTTTGTGCAATGAAGTTGTGCACTTGGACAAAGCCCCCTGCGATTTCGGGTAAGCCAGGAACCCCGGGGTTCCCCCTTTGGCTTTTTTCCCTTTTTTTGGGCCAAAACACTGGCCCCATACTTTGGGTCCGTAAATTACCCCTAAAGGGTTCAACCAACCGGAAAGTATCGCAGTAAATTCATACCCCAACTTAAGAGCTGGGGAAAACTTTTTTTTCCCTACTATCGCAAAATTTTTTTTCCCTCATTTTCCGACAGTTTCCTGCTGGGGTTTACACAAATGGGGTTTTTCTTCTCCCCAACTAGCTGTGACGTATAGCCCCAAAAGCCTACCTCAAAGCATTTTCCTGAAAAATAAACTCTTTTTAAAGTTTGTTGCGTTTGAGCAGGGGGGGCCCTTCCCCACAAAGTACCTCTTTTAGATTTTTAAAAGGCTTTTAAAGGGCCTCCTGGGCCCACTTGATCAAAAGTGGACTTTTTCCCTTTTTTGTGGGGTCCGTAAGAGGGGTTTCTAGCAGGAAAAATTTTGGGCACAAACCCCTGTATCCCCCTTTTATCCCCCAAGAAGGCCCGCCCTCCCTCTTTGGAACCGGTTGAACCCAAAATTTAAAAAATTCCCCTCAATTTTTTTCCCATTTGGGGCTTGATGACCCCCCCCCCCCCCCCCCCCCCGAAGCCAAGGGTAGGGGGCCTTCCTATTCCTATGGCAAAATTTATTTGGGTTGGCCCCGTTAAACCGCTGCCCTTATGGAGTCCGGAACGCTTGCATTTGGGTTTAGGGGGGACCCCCCAAACCCTTTTGGGGCAAAAATACCCCACTCACCCAAATTTTCCACCGCTATGTTTTAAGGGGGCCTGAAAGGATGAGGTTTTGTCATCCTCTTGGAAAACGGGGCCGGCGCCCCATGCGGGCAAAAGGGGCAACATAGTGAAAATGTCCGTCGGGGGGAAAAAAAAAAAACCATTTTTTTCCCTGGCCTCCTTTGTGAGGAGAACCTCCCCAATTTTTTTAAACCTTTGGGTTTTGGGGGTTTTCTAATTTCTGATATATCTTGGGGGCCCCAACCCCCTCAACCAACCCTCAACCCAGGGCATCGCGGGCCCCAAAATTTTTATTTTTTTTTTTACTTCCCCAAAAATCATTACAAAATCGCAAGCTCCCCATAAAGGTTTTGCTTAGAGCACTAGGGGGGCCTCGCCCACCCATTGGGGACTTTTCTTTTCCCCCCGGCCTAGATTTTTTTTTAATTTCCCTTTGGGCCCAATCGCTTGCCTCTAGCTTCAGGGACCCTATATGGTTTATACCACCTTCTGACTGAGTTAGTGTGACCGGGCGTTCTAAAAAAAAACCCGTGGGTTTTTCTTTGTAGAAATCCCGATTTCCTCCCCGGGGGGCTTCTGATAAAGACTGGGAAATAGGGAAAGGGTTGGAAACCCTACTTTGGGGTTTAACTCTAGGGTTCCCCTACTGCCATGAAACTTTGGGGGCCCTTTTCCAGGGCTTTGATCGGGTTTCACATGGTAAAAATTTTTGATTAGGGTTTTTCCTTTTTAACCTGGCGGGAGAAACCTTAAAATTTTTTACCCATTGACCCGCTTTTTGATCTCATAGGGTTTTTGAAATTTTGCCAAAATTTTTACTTTAAACCCGGGTACCAGGGGCAAGCCCCGGGTCGCCAGGTTTAAAACCCACTCTCACCCTTGTGACCGGGTTATAAACCCTGGGCCTATTTTTCCGGGGGGCCTCTCCCAAAAGTTTCTCGCACAAGGGGGCAGGGGGTTGCCAATTCTGTCCTCCCATTTTTCGGAAATACCCCTCAATCACACTCCTATAGGGGGTTTGCCCTTCCTTTTCTCAGGTTTTTTTGGCCATAAAAAGGGGATTTCCCCTGGGATTTTTAAACCGTATGGGAGCTAAAAAGGTTGAGAACTCTGGGGCTCCCTTGCAAAACCCTTCCATATGGAGAACATTGGGTAGGGTAGGAGGCGGTCCCAGTCTCCCCCCCTCCAAAATCCACCATTTTTTAACATCACCTTTAGGGCCTTATTAAATCTCCCCACCAGACCATCGGTCTGGGGAATTAAAAATCCCGAGGACGGAGATGGGTAATGTTTTGGAGCCGCAATTTCCCTTTGGGTTCATTTTAAGACATAAAAGGGGGTGCCCTGGCCCATTGGGATTTTTTTGGGGGAAATCCGGGCCGGAAAACCCAAACGGGAAAACACCCTTTTGGGCTATCCCTTTTGAGGAGGTTTTCTGGGGGGAAACGGCCTCAGGATACGGGGGGGCCCGTAAACTGGGCCATAAGATGTGCGTTTCCCCCCTGGCCAACTTGGGGAGACCCCCAACCAGATCCATCCCCGATCCCCCCCAAAGGGGGGGACCTCTATTATACCACAGGATTGGGGGGCTCCAGAAATGAGGCCTAGGGGTATTTTTTTTGGGCACCCCCGGGGAAAAGATTTTGCAAAATTCCTAATTAACCTATAAATCCCGGGCCCAGTAGAAATTACGCTCCCCCTTTTCTCCAACCCAAAGGGTGTCCCCGAGGAAGGGGAGGGGCCCTACCCCCAAAACCCTTTCGGACATGTGCCCTAGGTACCCCCAAAATTGCTCCACCACCTTGGGGGAAACCTTTTTTTTTCCCCGACCTAGGGCCCAAATGTCTGAAGACTACTTTGGCTCTCCCCTTACTCAAACCACTAATTTTCCCAGGACAATTTCCCCAACCCTTTTGTCGGGGAGAAAGCCTCATTTCCGTTAAACAAACCACCCACTTTCCCCCGCCCCCACCAAACCAGACTCTTTCACAAGACTTACCCCTTCTTTGGGCACACCATCCCCCCCCCCATCACCTTCTCAGCCCACTGGGAATTTTTTTTTCTCTGGGGTTTTTTCTACCTTCTCATCCACCCCGCGCCAGCCAAAATTTCCCCCAGGATAAACCCAACCCTACTTGCCTTTTACACCCGAACAAGCCCCAAATAATCAAATGACCCCAAATGCCAGACCCCTGAAAAAAACCCCTAGGGGCATTTTCCCCTTTGGCATCAGCCAATACAGAAGACAAATTCTGCTTTTTGGGAAAGATCTATCCCAAATTGTTCCCACCCTCATTGCGGGGTTTTTAATTTTTTGGCCAAACAAAAATTTTTCTAAAAGGGAAGACACTGTTGAGGCCCATCAGTACTTACCATCGGGGAACAGTTCCGGGCCGTCGCTTCATTTTTGGGTAAAGGGAACGCGGGGGGCTAAAATCCTCAGTGAAAATTTTAAATTTTCACTCAGAGTCCAACGAATCCTTGGAAAAAATTTTTTATCACCGGATGCTCCCCTTATTCCAACCATGGTTTTTTACCTTAAACACAAAAGCTCACAGAACCCTTTTTTTAAAACGGCTTTGTTAAAGGTCCCCTTTAAAACCCATTGGGGGATTTTTTTTAAACAAATTCGAGCGAATAAACAGATTACCCGGGAAGTAAACCTTCTCTCTTTTTGCTAAGGCACAGACTAATTCACCCCAACAAAAAAGAATTTCAAAAATTTGGACCCAAATTTCAAGAGCCCCACAGGGCTCTATAGCTCAGCCGAAACATACTCAAACAATAAACCCAATGCAATTTTTTTCCCGGGGTTATCACCCTACAGACTCCAATCGAGAAAAGGGTTTGGGAATTTTTTCCAGAGAGGAACACCCGGGGCCCACGGCCAAAACCAGAAAACTTTTTTTTAATTTGCAACCGTTTCCGGGAAAATATCATGAGGAAAGGGGCCGGGCGCTAAAGCTCGTGACGAAAAAAGGGAATCTTGTTTCCCAAATTGGACACAAAAAACCGCAATACCCTCAAAAATATAATAAATTTTCAACCTCATATCAAGTTTTTTGGTTTTTCCAACCCCCAAAGATTAAAACCAACAAACAACGCAGACCTCACTCCTAAAATAAAAACCCCATTCTTTGGACCTAAAGTTCCCAAACCTTAACCATAGTCCTTCCCAACAAGCAATCCTCAAGATGAAATCTTATCCGCCTTTCCAACCTCAAGCCCACCCCTATCGTCCTCACCCAAAAAGGATCCGGCAAACCTATGTATACCGTTTTTCTCAATGCTCAGAGAACACCACGTTAGTCATTCTGAAAACCAAATGTTTTAAAACCCTCAATCTTCAAATTAAAAGGGGCCCCCAACTTCCCCTTTTCCCTTTTAGATACAGGTGCAGCCAATCGGGGTTTGAAAAAAACCCGACATTCCCCCCGGAAAGTCATACTTTCTCCTGACTAAATTTCATGCATTTAAGGGATGGACGACCCAACCCCCGACTCGTTTAAACCCACCCCCGTCCAAATTTGGGCATCAGGACTCCTTTCTAGACCACTTTAAACTCTCCTACTAAACCCAAATAAACTGTTTGAACTGATCTGAAAACAAAAATGCAAATTTTCAGATAAAGATTTTTTTTTTTCTGGAATTTTTATTTGGGCTACAATACCCAAATTTACATAAAGCTTTTACAAACCCGTCCCTCGCTTCACATTTTTATCCACATCAAGCAATACCTCCTGAAGTTTTTGGGCTAAAGGGCCCTTTATGATGTCGGCATCCTTTTCCCGTCTCACCTGTAAAAGGTCTTCTTGAAAGAGGGGGCTACCCCCCTTTGGCCCTTTCCTCAATATCCCTTTAACAAAAGATTTAAGAACAATCCTGGATCACAAATCGAACATTTTCCTTTGGGTAATGGGTACTCATCCACTGCATTTCTCCTGCAAAAAAAAACCTCGGGTTTCCCCGTTTACAAAAAATTTATCCCTGGGTTTAACCTCCCCAAAAAAACCGTTTGGTTCAGGACTCAGGACAGTCCCTGGGTCTCATGGATAAAGAGAACCCTGTGGGCCCCCAAAACTCATGTTCTTCCAGCTGCCTACTTCACAGTCTATGGTTTTTTTGCAAAAGTCTTCTTTATTTTTCCCATTACACAAAGACCCCGCAATACCCTTTTTTCTTTCCTTATCATGGTACTCAGCCCCCCCTGGACGAGGATTCTTCAAAGGGGGACACAACTCACCCCCAACCAGTTTAAAATCCCAAACCCTGGGAGGGCATGTAAAAAAAATTCTCTTTTGGGGGTTTCAAACCCGATTTTCCAACTTGTCATTCAAGCCTGGGGTCTTTTTTAAAAATTTGGCATCAATCAACTGCCCCAAAATCTCACATCCCAAACTCCAATGGTGGTTTTAAGAAAGTTGTTTTTCCTCGGACATTGCATACACGGGGACCAAACACCTTTCCCATGATCGGGAAAAAGCGGTGATCCCCATTTTTTCACCAAAAAAAAACAAAAAAACTACAAGGAAATTTTTAGGGCCCCGTCACTTACTGTCGTCAATGAGGGTAAACCCCTGGGCCCCAAGTTTTTAGCAAGTTTTTTTATGATTTTTTCAAGGACATTAATTTTCACCAATGAACTCTCACTTGAGGCACAAGAAATGTTTTTTTAAAGCCTGGGAAAAAATTATCTCCCAAACTCCAGCTTGGGGAAACTTGGGGCAAATCACAGCCTTTTTAAACCCCCTTCCTATATGAAACTATGGCCCTAGCTTCCCCAAGTCTTTACACAAAAATATGAAAGCGTATGAAAAACCCTCTTGGGAAAATATTTTTGGGAAGTTAGACCTTTTTGGGACGGACTGCCCCACTTGCCCCCCAAACTATCAATTTCTGGCACAAGTTCCCTTTTTGAAAAAAACTCAAAACAAATTTTTTTGGGCCCTCCGGTCAAAGATCTACAAGGGAACCTGAAAAAAGTCTCAGCCCAAACCCCATCTCATTTAAAAAAGCACCATCTTCCCCCAAAACAATGGGCCCCTTACTTTTATACCGAAAAAAAGTCCCCTTTTAAGAGAAGTACTACTCTCAACACAGCCACTCCTTCCTCTCTCAAGGGGGGAAATTATCTTTTGGTTTTCCCCCCTTTTTCCAATTAAATGGGCCCCCCCCCCGAATTATATTATTAAATTTTTGGGGTGCCACAGCCGGGGCTCGAGAAGTATGACCATAGACTGGCTGGACATGAAATCTGCTTTAAACACAGTAAATTAAAAATTTCCCAAAAATAACTTTTAAATCACAAACTATTCTTCACTACATTATTGGTTTTTTGGTTTTGCTAAAAAACAATTAAAAATTTTTTATGTACGTATGAAGCATTAGCTATAGAAAACATTCCCAAAACCCCCCGTATTTCCCGGGGGAGGAGGAACGACTGATATCTCTTTTCCTTTTACCCCCGAAAACCGCATCTTTCTCAAGGAAAGCTGTTGAGAGATTTCTGAACTTTTGATAAGGATGAAAGGGAGTAAAAGCGTTTAAAAAACATCCCTTTTTACTTTTAAAAAGAATTAAATTAAAAAGAAAAGACCGTTGAATGTTTTTTTCCCCTTTAAATTTCCAACTTGACAGTAAAACAGATCATTGTTGACCAAAAAGGAGGGTAAAACCAAATCCCCACCTGGTTTTCCGGGGTTTCCCATATATTTTTCCTTGACGCTTTTCCAAGCGTGTACCAAATTTGGGGCCCTCACAGCTCAGTACCAAAGTTTTCCCCCCATAACGGCAAGGGAACGAACTTGAGCTCAGAGGATCCCCCGCCAGGGGGGCAGACCAAAAGGAAACCTATCTGGTTTTTCCCTTGTCCCTGTACAGAAAAAACCCCCAACCCGCTCCCTTAAAAATTAACTTAGCACCCCCCTTTTAATTCTCCCACAGATCCCAGAAAAAGGGGAAAGCACCCCAAAAAAGCACTGGGGGGGTGGGTTTTGCGATACACCACCCATGTCGGCGGCCCCTGCAGGGAGTCTCTAGGGTGAGAAAGGCGGGGGGGGTTAGTCTCGGGTGTAAAACCGTAAAAACAGACCCCCCCCTTAAGGGGGGATCGGATTTTGGTCTGAGCCCACCTGACGGTTTCCCAAAGGGTCACCAACCCCGGATTTCCAGGGAGATCTCAGTGTCCAAAAATTTTTTCCCCGTACACCCATTCGGTCACCGCCAGCCCTCAGAAAGAAAGGCATATAAAGGCCGGGGCAAAAAACTTTACCCCGTATAACCCCAAGCCAAAGGGGTCCCCCAGTGGGGGGGACATCTTGCTGCGACATATCCCATTTCTTAACTCCCCGGGCACACAATGGGGCTCCAGCACAGAGTAAAAGGCCCCTTTTTGGGGTCCAAACCCCGGGCTCCCCTTTTTTTCCCCCAAACCCCCGTGGCCCCCCCCCCCACGGGACATTTAATTTCCCAATTTTGGGCACAGTCTTCCCCGGGTTTTGGCGTTGGTAGATGCAGTCCCCCTGGAGAAACTCCTCAGTGGCACTTTTACATTCCCCCAACGGAGACAACCCCTTTTCCAGATTTTTTTGGGCCCCCGTGTACCCCACAAAACCCCGCGGTTTCCCCAGGGGTTGGGGGCGCGTACAAAGCGATCAAGACGACCCCTCAATCCCCTGGGCATTTTTAAGCCCTTCTGGTTGAATTCACTTGCTGGATCGAATTCCGGGTGAAAAACTATCGGGGCCCCGGACCGCCAAGAAACCCCCCATTTTGGGTTTAGGATCCCCCCTTTTTCAACCCGGGTAGTCCTTGGTGCTTCAACAGCGGGGTTCGAAGAAAGGTTTTTTTGGGTCGTTCGCCGGTCAAAAGAGGCCAAGACTTTTCCCCCCGGGGGACGTCTGTTTTTCTGCAACCCCCAAAAAGGGTTTCCGAGGTACGTTCGACGTCATCTTTTTGGTAAATTTTCGCAGGATGTGAACACCCCGTTTTTACAGGGCGCGAACGGCTTCCCTCCCTGCCCCCTCTGGCCTGTAGTCGGGAACCTGGAGCTACGCTGTAAAACCAATTACCGTTTTTACTTTTTTCACTGCTCCCTTGGGCGTCTAAAACCCAGGCATTGGTCTCACTTGGGCCCATAGGGCCCCCTCCCCCGGGGCCCCTTTTGCTGGGCCTTGCTCCCAAACATTTTAAAGGTTAGTTTTGGGCCCGGGATCATTTTTTTTAAACCACTCATCCTTTTTTTTGGCGGTCTCTGCTTGTTGCCCCGCAACAGCATTTACCCGGGACATATGCTAGTACCAATTTTCTTTCCTGCCCTCTTAAAAAATCCCTTTGCTTTCCCCCCACAGCTCGGGGGTGACCGCAAAATTTTTCGCCTTCTTCCTCTCTCTCTCTTTAAATTTTGAAAACGGAAATGTGGGGGAAAAAAACCATGCACAGTCATCACCATGCCCAATACAATCCAAACAGTGAAACATGGTGGGGGCAGCATCATCTAGGGGGGGTTTTTCCCATCTGCAGGAAAAGGGGAAACGACTGGTTTTTGCAATTAAAGGGAAAGATTAAAATGGGGTCAAGTACAGAAAATTTTCCCTGGATAAAAACCTCTTCCCGATACTCTGACCCTCAACGGGGCCCAAAAGGGGTTCTTTTCCCCAACAAGAAAATTTCCCCAAAACACAAACGGGAAAAATAAAAACAAAGTTTTTGGCTTCAAAAAACTCAGTGACCATTCGACTGCCCCAAAGCCAAGCCCTAAACCTTTAAACCCCCAAATGAGAAACCCCGGAAAAGGGGAAACTTAAAAATAGCTGTCCACCAACGTTCACCACCCAATCTGGGGGGAATTGAAGAGGACTGCAAGGAAAATTTGGAAAGGGGAAACCCCCAAAATCCATTGTAAAAAATTTGTTGAAAAAAAAAAAAATAAATTCCCAAGAAGACCCCATGGCGAAACTATTTTCAAAAGTTTTATTCTCCCAAATACGAGCAAAGGGTCTGAAAAACTTTAAGCCCCAATTTTATTTTGTTTTTTTTTTTTTAAAAACTTTTGCAAAAATAACTACATTTTTTTTTTTTTTTTTTTTGAAGAGGGGTTTTGAAAGAGTGTACTTAAAATAAGAAAAAAATTCCCCTTTTTGGGATCAAACCAAAAGGCAGCAATGAAACAGAGTAAAAAAATTAAAGGGCTCTGAATACTTTCCGAAACCCACAAAAAAAATCCAAATATATATTAAAACCCAAAAAAAAAATGTTTTCCCCTATTCCCACATATTTGCAAAATTTTCCCCTTCCTCACAGGCCATTTTCAAGAACCAAACGGTGAAAATTCACACAGAATAAATATGAAACCCAAAATAAATTTCACAAAAATCCCAATAAAAAAAACAACAAAGCAAAAAAAAGTGAAATAAAAAAAAATAAATTAAAATTTTGCAAATCCCCATTGCAAAAAATATTATGAGGCAACTTTTAAACCCTAAATAACTTTAAACAAAAATGAAATTATGTTAAAAAATGATAAGGAGGCGGGGATTTTTGTCGTTTTAACCTAATAAAAACACCATTTTGAAATCTAAGCCTGGAGACTAATTTCCACCCCACAACCCACAAAGGGCGCATAACCTAAAAAAAATTTGGGCCAGCTAATCACAGGGGAAGTATATGGGAGTGCCTTTTAAACATTGCATCAAAAGGTGAAAAGGCCAAAAAGTCAGGGAATTATCCCAAAACGTCTAGAGAGACACATCCACTGCGCAAGGGGCCCCGGGAAACTTCATTTAATCATGCTTTCCCAAAACAACCTATTTTTTAGCTAAGGGGACGACATGGGATCATGCACACTAAAGTGTAAAAAGCAGGGGGGCTAAAAATTTAAAAAAAGGGGAAAAATTTAACACTACAAGAAAATTAAAAAAGCCACGCTAATGGGAAAAAAAAATTTAAAAATTTTAAAAATAAAAAGAGGCCAAAAAATTTCTCATAATCCTAAAGCCCAAGGGGACATTATTTGGGAAAAACATAACAGACACATGCTAAAAAAGGGACCCATGAAAAAAGGGTTCCCAAAATGGCATTAAACATTCGAACGCCAGCCCTCAATTTGCAAGAGGCAAAGCCACTCGCTCAAAACCCCGTCCCAAAATTCCCTCTAGTTCCATTTGGGGCTCCACAACCCTTTTAAAATTGAAAAACACACAGAGCAATTTTAAACAGTAAAAAAAAATTTTGGACACATAAAAAGGGGAAAAGCCCAAAAAATAGAAAAATACAAATGTTTTCCAGCAAAAATGTTTTTAACTAAAAAAAAAAAGTAAATTTTTAATTTAAACAGCTAAAGAATATTTTGGGAAGCGACAAAGGGCCAAACCCAAGGGGTTCAGTGTAAGAAAAAAATATCCCAGAAAAAACAATAAAACAGATACACATAAAAGCTTCGGAAAATGAAACCGAAAACAATCAATTTAAACAGGGCCAAAATTTTTCGGGAAAATAAGCCCAAAAAACACCTTTTAAACAATATTCAATCCAAAAGGGGTTTTAAAAGCATTAATTTTAAAACCACTCCAACTTTTTTTCTCTTTAAAAGGAAAAACAGTCTCCACCAATTTTTGGCAAAAGTACACAGTCAAAATACCCTTAATTTTCCCCAAATCCCCTTCATAATGAAAACCCGCATCAAAATGGGTTTTGAAACCCTTTCCAGCTGTCGGGACTAAAGTTTTTTTACTAATAAAAAAAAACCTAATAAAAGACAAAAAACCCAAAAAAAGACTAAAAACGATAATTTTTAAAAGGGGGCCCCAAATTTTTTTTTACCATATCAGAAATTTTAGAGCTTTTGGGTCCCTAAAAGTGAACAAAAAAACATCCTAAGCCCCAAATTTTTTTGACCTAACCTGTTTTTTTTCCTCGTCAAAAAGTCATCGATTAAACCTAAACACAAGTCCCGGGCAAAAACCAAGAGGGATACCCTCATTTTAAAAAACGGTTGGACAGATCCCCAATGTTCTCCAAGATTCCCCCCATTTTCAACAATCCCTCTTTGTTCGTAATAAATTGGGCGAGGGGGGCAAAGATTTTTTACATTCCTGGCAGGAAACCTTTTTGCTAAAAGAAAAAGGTATTTTTAAAAAATTTTTCGACACAAAATTCCGTACGCAACCTATTATTTGAAATATTTCACTTTTCCCTCCAAAATTGTTTAACTTTCTATGGAAAAAAACAAAACCTTAAAATACGAATCAAATTTAAAAAAAAAAAAAAAAAAAAAAAAAAAAAGGGAATTCAGAATAATTTCCTTTTCCCAAAAAAAAAAAAAATTTTTCTGTAAACCCACCACCACAAAACATCATTTAAGTAGTATACAAAAAAATCTTTTCCCCCCCCATTTTTAAACCATAAAAATGTTGGGTATGTTTAAAGGGTACATTTTTGTTTTTACGTCCCCTTAAGTTAAAAAAAAAGGGGAAATCGGCAAAAAAGAAATTTTAAAATTAAAAAATTTAGCACCAATGTTAAATGAACAAAAACCCTTTTTAGGGTTTGAAAAAAAAGGGATGTTTTTAAAACTCGTTAAACACCCCTTAAGCCTATCTCAATTGATTGACATTTTTATAGACTTTCAAAAAACAAAAAAAGCTAAAATAGCTCCCTTATTTTACATCAATATTTGTAATTTAGAAAAAAAAAAAAGTAAATTTAGAACCCCTTTCCTTAAAAAAAAAAAAAAAAAAAAAAAAAAAAGAAACTTACGGGGTAAAGAATTTCTTTCCGACATTTTTCGGTCTACCCCGGGGGGTTTGTTTTGGGGCTTATGTAAACTTGGGCAAGAACTTTAATATTAAAAGTAACAGGGGGTGAAAACACAAAAATTTCCTTTTGGGGTTTGATTTATTTAGGACTATTTATCATCTTCCCCAAAATTTTCAGCGAAGTTCAAAAAAATTGGGGTCACCTCCCCCCCAAAACTCCCCGGGAATTTAGAGAGCAGAAAATTCACTTTACAAATAAAAATTTGGGGTCAAATCCATTAGAAAAAATGGCCCCCCCTTTGTGGGCAGGACTAATTGTTTTTATTGGGAAATTTTAAACAATTCATTTTAATTTTCAACAATTTCCAAAAAGTTTTTAAATTTGGGTGTGTAAACAATCACCTACACACTAATTTTTAAAAAAAAATCACTATCCGCTTAACAAGCTGGATAAGGTCACTAAAGGGGGGAAAAGGGCAAAGATTGAGTGAATTTACTAACCCAGAGACAGAACAAAATCCTTTTTAAACCCGGGAAAACCACAACGCTCGGAAACCAAACCAAAAAATTTGTCAAAACTGTTGACTAAACCAAGCACCTAGTTTTAACTTCTGAAAGAAAGGTGTCAAATGAAACTCTAAATTGAACCAATTAATCTTATGATCTGGGGAAAAAGAGTACTTTAAAGAGTACACTAATTTGTGACTCAGATAAAGTCAAAGAAGAGATATTTACCACAGCTGATGATGAGACCTCTTTTTGGTCTGTGGTGGACGAATGTTCAATGACCGGAGCAGTCTTAAGCTCCTGTTTTTTACGGACTCTGTCGGCTTTTACCGCCTCTACTAGTGGGTCGTCGTTTGTGGGGTTTTCTTGTGTATTCCATAAAAAAATAAAAAACTATCACTGTCAAGTCTACGATTATCAACACCTGACTCCTTAGTCTTTTTAAACCATCTTCCAGGTTTCATCATTCTTTCTGTAGATCAAGAATACACATTCCCAGTCTCAATATTGTAAATCCCAATGCCATTTTCTTCTTTAGGTGTCCTCTAAATCAGTTTTGAATTTAGAAAAAGTTAGTTCATCACAAAATTTATTGTAATCTTCAGTGGGGAGTAAGGCTATGTCTACACTGCACAGAAAAACGTCAGTTTTTTTTCAGCGTTTTTCATTTTCTAAAAACGCTGGAAAAACTACTGTAATCATCTCCCATAGACTTCTAATGTAAAACCCTTCTGCTGTCTACACTGAGCTGCTTTTTTCTGCTCGTTTTTTTTACTGGTCGTATTCTGCAACATGTTCTAAAAAACGCCAGAGCCGGGAAGAAAATTTACTACAGGAGTCTATGGAAAGCGCCGGACTTCTTTTGGCGCGTTTTCGTGGAGTTTTTTGCCGCGTTTTTCCAATGAAAACCCTCCCAGGAGACCCAAGTTCCACCTATAGTGGGTGTTAATAAAAGTTATACTTTATCAAATTTGCATACAAGTGTCCGATGTGTCCTTGTTTGTACCTTTTGTAATAAAATGATCACGCTTTGGTCGCTAACGATTTTTGCACAATTCATATTTTTTCCGCTAAAAATACGGTTTTTACAGATTTTGGCGTCGGAATCCGTTTTTTTATGGATTTCGGCGCTAAAATCCTTTTCTTAACATATTTTGCCGCTAATAAAGCCATCTCGCTTCTGACGCCAAAAATCCGTTTTTTTTACGGATTTTGGCACTAAAATACTTTTCTTTACAGATTTTGACGCTAATAAAGTTCTGGCTTCTGATGCTAAAAATCCTTTTCTTAACATATTTTGGCGCTAATGAAGTTAAGAAAAGTATTTTAGCGCCAAACTGCGTAAAAAAATGGACTTTAGGGCGAAAATCCATAAAAACCGTATTTTTAGCGACAAACGCAAGATAACTTTATTAGCGCCAAAATCCGTAAAAAAAATGGGTTTTAGGGCCAAAATCCGTAAAAAAAACGTATTTTTGGCAACAAAAGCGAGATAACTATTAGCGCCAAAATCCGTAAAAATACGGATTTTAGCACCAAAATCCGTAAAAAAAACATTTTTGGCGACAAGCGTGAGATAGCTTTATTAGCGCCAAAATCCATAAAAATGCAGATCTTAGCACCAAAATCCGTGAAAAATTGGACTTTAGGGCCAAAAGCCGTAATAAAACGTATTTTCGGCGACAAACGTGAGATAACTTTAGTAGCACCAAAATCCATAAAAATGCAGATCTTAGCACCAAAATCCATTAAAAAATTTATTTTTGCAGACGAACGCGAAATAACTTTTTTAGCGCCAAAATCCGTAAAATGACTACAAGATTACATATAAATGCAATGATGTGCTTTATATCCCTTTTTGTAGGGCGGAGTTACATCCAATGGCTTAATTTATTCATACATTAAAAAACAGGCTTGAAGACAAGCAAAAAACGCGTGTATAAAACGCGCCAAAAAACTCAAATCGCGGCAAAACACGTCGGTTTTTTCAGCTGCTTTTGTCAGGCAATGGACAGAAAACTCAGTTTTATGAACATTTTAGTGATTCGTTTTCAGGTCGTTTTTTTTGTCCACTGCAGTGTAGACATAGCCTAAAGCTTTTAGCATGTCATCCACCTCCTCAAACTTAACAAGTTGTAGATCATGCTGTAGAAATTCAAGATTTAAAAGTACAAATGTCCATAGCATATCTATGATAGATGATTTCAAAACTACCTCTGAAATCCAGATCCTGGGAAAATAAAGTGGGACGAAGTAAAGATCTTATACCTCTTGGAATTTTCTTGATTTTTTAATACTCTCAATGGGATACAATGCATCTCCAAAGTTATCATCTTCTTAGACAGCATTTAATATGGTCTTTTAGTGTCAATATTAAATGGAGTGTTCAGAAACATAGCATCTCCTCCGATAGCACTGAGAAAGTGATACACTTAAGCATTCGTAAAAGCAGAAACCTGTTGGACATTTAAAAAGACATACCTTCCGCATTTATAGGAGGTCCCTCCATATCCATTTGATGTGCCAACTGATTAATCAAGAATAGTCTCTGTGAACTATATATACAGCCAAAGCTACAATGTAATGGTTTGAATTAAAGATTACTCGGGTTAACATGGCCAAGTAAAAGTCCAGACTTAAATTCCACTGAGAATCTGTGGCATGACCTGAGAATTGCTGTTCTCAAGTGTTTGTAAAATAGCTCTAGCTCAGTCAGAAGGGTTGGCAGAGAAGAATGGGCACAAATTCCAGGCTTTAGATGTGTAAAGTTGGAAGGGACATACCCCAACATACTTGCAGATGTCATTGAAGAAAAAGGTGGTCCTACAAAGTGTTGACTGAATACAAATGCAGACCACACTTTTCAGTTTAATATGCAGAAATTTAGAAAAAATTATTGTTAGTGTTATATAAAATACTAATAAAATACATTTATGTTTGTGTCTGTTCAAAAAGGAGAAACAATTGAAGGGGAATTAATACTTTTGCAACTCACTGAATATTTTAGCAATCAATACAGGAAAGGGTTAGGTATGGTTAAAGTATTTCATCCATGGAATACCTACCTGAAAAAGTAGTAATGGCAGATGACAACCCAAGAATGGGCTACATGCTTACTTTATGACAAATGGTTCTGATGGTTAAAAATAATTTAGCACTGAACTAGATGTGCAATTGTCTTTTCCAAACAAGTTCTTTTTAGTAACAGTGGTGTGTGAAATTAATATTCAATTCCAAGCCACACAGATTATTAACAAAAACATCAAATTTCACAAGATCAACAAAACAAACAATTCTGAAAAACACTGCATGTGTTTCCATATAACCAATTACATCATAGTAACGCTCACACTCATGGGGCTCCTGTGGATTTTTGAATCTGCTCCTTCAAGATGAGAATGCTCTGCCTTTGCTCAGGTGGTAACATGGCAATCTGGTCTGAGGTTAACTGCAGCACCTGCATTATTAGAGCAGCCTAATAGAAAAAAAGTAAATCTAAGTTATGAAAATATTTTTAGTAATAACATTAGCTATGAAAGATTGTAAATGGAGCATATACATATGTACGTGGAACATATAACTTACATTTGAATGTAAATAGGTAATCAGCAAAAGCAAATAGATAAAAAAAAATGAATGGGTAAACCGCATGTTTATTAGTTATAGATACTGTAATTGAATCCCTCAATTAAGACATTAAAGGGGTTGTCTCACTACAAAGATTGCTTTATATGTTAAAGATCTTGCAAAAACAAGTCACTTTGCAATATATGTCCATTAACAGTGTCCTACCTATTCCTAGATATCCCCTCTTGTATGGGCTGCATCAGCTCCTCAGGTCACTATAGCTACAGACCTGTTTGATCTTTCCTGATAGGCTGCCAGCACTAGTTGCTATAGCTACAGACCTACCTTCTACTGCAGCCTGGTAGAAGACAGTAAACACGCCCCTGAATTAAAAATGAAACCAAGGAAACAAGACTGAGGTGAGATGAATCGATGTAGTGAGACAACCCCTTTAAGACATTAATTTTGTATTAGCACAGTGCTTCCATGTATTGTATATATATCATCCTGTTAAGACTTCTTTCACATTATGCGTCACAAATATACATCAGGATACCTTCAAAAATAAGAAAGTATTCTGATGCATGCCACTGCATAGCTATAGGGCTCTACAGACCAACAGTAGTAGTAGAAAAAACGTAAGACTAAATTTGGACTATTTTGTGGTGTTTGCGGAACATAAAAGCATGGTAGTGAATAAGGCCTGTGTCTAAAGTTATTGTTTACGGCATTACATTACATTTTTACCACTACAGTCATGAGAAAATACTGTAAAATGTATCAAATTTAATAGGTAGAAACACCTAAAAAAATAAAAAATAAATGCACGCTATGTATTTACCCACTGTGTATGTAATGCTGTTTTTCAAATTGGTACCGCCCATGACTCTGTAGCACTTGGAATTATCAGATTACTATCTGATGATTCCAATTTGTAAGATAGCGTGAGCTGCTAGGAACTGTCTGATCTGCCTTGTACCTGACTGTGGAAAAAAAAAAAGTGGAAATACAATACAGAGGTTTAAAGAGATTAAAAAAGCCACCCTTTTTCTTATCAGGAGGCAGCAATCTCAGGTATGCATTGTTGAATGTGCAATGTATAGATAGGTTCTCCATCTCCATCGAGAACCCTCGACTATTAACACACAATGGCGTGCTAAGTTTTCTTAATTAGGAACCCCTTTTGAACCTCCAAAACCTATGTTCTAAAACTAGACAGCATAACCCTTTACAAACTTCTTTTTGCAACAACTTGGGATGCTGCAAAATTGCAGTAAGAATGAACCCATGCATTAAATTCCTAAATTACTTATCACACCTTCTCATGGTCCTGTGGTGTGATCTGGCTCTGTCCAGGACTAAATCCACCTTGTCCAGAAGATGCTTGGGCATTGGCAACCTAAAGAAAAAATAATTTTCCCCGAATAAGAGTTTATTTTACAAAGTAAAAACTTTACTTTACAGCATTCTCGGCTGCTGAAAATAAAAAATAACAGCTCCACACCTTTACAGCCACCACAGTTCAAAAGCTTACCTGTCCCACATACTTCGCTGAGGTGACTATGAAGCCAATCACTTACCTCAGTGGTCACTTCCTGAATGTATGGCATGTGATGTAGGGTACATATGCATTGAATGTGACAGACTGCTGGGGGACTGGCAGGGGATAACTGAACTCTGATGGTGGTGGAACGGCAGCTAGAGAGGCAAAGTCTGCTTATTCATTTCCCATAGAAACGTTTATAAAATACCTGAACAACTATTTTAACGCTCACTAGCCAAAAAAAATAGTTTGAAACTCGTGGAAAAGTTAAGGATTTTTATGGTAATGAACAAGAAAAAAAGATTTGCAATTAAAAATAAATCTTAATATTTTTGCAATCTTTAAACATTTTTTTTTTTATTCAAAACAAACTTGTAAGGCGATTCATGCTGCCCTATCTGAGAGCAGGATATAGAAGTAGATCTAAAAAGATTGAGCTTTGTGATAAATAAGTTTATACAATTGAGAGCATCATTTTTGTATAAAAAAGTGGATTACATTCTAAAAGGACTAGAGCAACAGAGAGTTCTGCTTACTTCACCCACACAGTGAATAACAGTTTTCCTTGCATCACGGTGTGTACAGAGAAGGCTGACAATCAACCTGTGAAGAGGGGGTAAGCAGAAATCACTCAAAATGAACCGCTGTATAACAGAACTTGGCTTTGCCCCTTAATCCCATTCTGTTCTCTGAGAGAACAGCAAATCGCTTGCCAGGTGAGCTTTACGCTTTCTTTTATATTCACTGATAAAGAAAAAAAGTATATTAAAATTAAATGTTTCATTTAATATTTTCTAAGGATAATTATTCACTGGTAAAGTTTTAACATTTTCTCCTCTAATGATATACGTAATACATAATGACTTTAAATGACTGACAAATAATTAAATGGCTGTTATTAAGCATAGCAAAACTTAGAGGCAGGATAGAAAACATTTATTTCCTGCTTTATTGCATGTGTCTGGGAGTAGACAGAAGCTGCTAATGACAATAGGAATAACTTGCCCCTTTTCCAGTGAAGTGTCATACATCTACTTTTGTTGGGATTATCACTTTGTTTAAGCCGATATGTATGGTCTGATGGCACATATAATAGTGCAGGAAGGTGGCTTTTCTAGCTCTCAAATGTTTACTGGCATCTGGATTATGGTAATTTGTTTTGCTCAAAAATTATTTTGAATTCAAACAGAAGCATAACGTTCATGAACATTCTGAACTTCTATTTTTATCTTCACAGCCCAAGAGCATGCTACAGACCAAGTAGAGTAAGTCTCGATTCCAGGGCCGAATTGAGAATAAAAATCAACCCTGGCACAACCCCCACTACCCCCAGTCCACATGCAATAACCGCCTCCAAAATGTCCCTCAGTCACGCACCTCACCACTTTCTAAAATAAACACTTCTAACATAAGCAAGAAAGTAAAAGAGGTGCAGATAAACCCAGGCCCGGACTGACCATAGGGCAAACCGGGCATTTGCCCGGCGGGCCGCAGGGCCGGCTCGGATCGCCCGCCGAGGAGGACGGTGTTCCCCCCCGGCGGGCCCCGAGTGCCGGTCTGTGGCGCGCTACAGGGGCCGCAATGGTCACATCAGCGACCGGACCCCTGTGGCAGGGGGCCGACAGACCCCCACCTCGCCACACGGCCGGGTCACCGACCCAGCCATGCAGCCATCACGGCTGCCGGCTGCACCGTGCGGTGCAAGCAGCGACCGAGGCTGAACATCTGGGATCTACTGATCCCGTCTGTTCAGCTCCCAGGAGGCCGCAGGGCAGGCGCGCGATGTAATGACGTCATCGCGCGCCTGCCCTGCGGCCCCGCACTCTGCAGTGAGCGGCCACCGGCTCCAGAGTGAAGAGGAGGGGACAGCGGGTGAGTATTACGTTTTTATTTTTTTTTAAACTACTTACTGTCCCTGGCTGCCTATAATAGCCCTGCCCTGGCTATATACTGCCCCTGCCCTGGCTGCCTATAATAGCCCTGCCCTGGCTATATACTGCCCCTGCCCAGGCTGCCTATAATAGCCCTGCCCTGGCTATATACTGTCCCTGCCCTGACTATATACTGTCCCTGCCCTGGCTATATACTGCCCTGCCTATATACTGCCCCTGCCCTGGCTGCCTATAATAGCCCTACCCTGGATATATACTGCCCCTGCCCTGGCTGCCTAGAATAGCCCTGCCCTGGCTATATACTGCCCCTGCCCAGGCTTTATACTGTCCCTGCCCTGGCTATATACTGCCCCTGCCCATATACTGCCCCGGCTGCCTATAATAGCCCTGCCCTGGCTGCCTATAATAGCCCTGCCCTGGCTGCCTATAATAGCCCTGCCCTAGCTATATACACTGCACCTGCCCTGGCTGCCTATAATAGCCCTGCTTATATACTGCCCTGCCCTGGCTGCCTATAATAGCCCTGCCCTGGCTATATACTGCCCCTGCCCTGACTGCCTATAATAGCCCTGCCCTGGCTATATACTGCCCCTGCCCTGGCTGCCTATAAAAGCCCTGCCCTGGCTATGTACTGCCCTGCCCTGGCTACTGATACCCTGCCCTGGCTATATGATGCCCTGCTCTGGCTACTGATACCCTGCCCTGGCTATATGATGCCCTGCCCTGGCTATTGATACCCTGCCCTGGCTATATGATGCCCTGCCCTGGCTACTGATACCCTGCCCTGGCTATATGATGCCCTGCCCTGGCTACTGATACCCTGCCTGGCTACCTATACCCTGCCTGGCTATATGATGCCCTGCCCTGGCTACCTATACCCTGCCTGGCTATATGATGCCCTGCCCTGGCTACCTATACCCTGACCTGGCTATATGATGCCCTGCCCTGGCTACCTATACCCTGACCTGGCTATATGATGCCCTGCCCTGGCTACTGATACCCTGCCTGGCTATATGATGCCCTGCCTACCTATACCCTGCCCTGGCTGCCTATACCCTGCCCTGGCTATATGATGCCCTGCCCTGGCTACTGATACCCTGTCTGGCTACCTATACCCTGCCTGGCTATATGATGCCATTCCCTGGCTACCTATACACTGCCCTGGCTATATGATGCCCTGCCTACTGATATCCTGCCTGGCTACCTATACCCTGCCTGGCTATATGATGCCCTGCCCTGGCTACTGATGCCCTGCCCTGGCTACCTACACCCTGCCTTGGCTATATGATGCCCTGCCCTGGCTACCTATACCCTGCCCTGGCTACCTATACCCTGCCTTGGCTATATGATGCCCTGCCCTGGATACCTATACCCTGCCCTGGCTGCCTATAATAGCACTGCCTACCTATACACTGCCTTGGCTGCCTATAATAGCCCTGCCTACCTATACACTGCCCTGCCTGCCTATATACTGCCCTGCCTGCCTATATACTGTCCCTGCCTGCCTATATACTGTACCCGCCTGCCTACAAACGGGCCCTGCCTGCCTACATACTGGCCTACCTATTTACATGCCACTTATCTGACATTTTTTAATTTCTAATTTTTAAGGTCTAACATACGCTGTTTGGGGAATTGATAGGAAAGTGCTGGAAGAGAGAGGAGTCTAAGATGTATTTGTTGTAAATTCTACAGGGACGAGTAGTAACCGGGAGAAGAAGACATTGCATGCCGTACCGGACAGAGAAAGAAATGGAAGGGAACAACAAGGGAAGGCATCATGGAGGTTTGAGCCAGAAGAAGAAAAGGAGAAGAGAACAACTCCCATCAGCGTTGACGTCTCCTGTGAGTCTCTGCTTTTACTTCTGTGATGAATCAGTGCTGTATTCATGTGGTGGTGACCTGACTACTGGGGATTTGATTGGTGGGGTTGTAGGTTATGTTGGTTCTTGTATAGTGTCAGTGTGGGCTTGTCCCCGATTGTAAGGCGCACACCTGACTGATGAGGGGTTTCTCTGCACCACTGTTTCTCTCTTGCTTGTGTGTAGGGGGCTGTTTTGGTGCATTTTTTGATGCGTTTTTTGTGGAGAAATGTACAGCATTAACTGCTCTGCCTTTCTGCACAAAAATGCACCAAAAATGCTCCGTGTGAAAGCAGCTTTATAGTGTAGTTTATTTTAGACAGTGGCGAGGTGCGAGAACAAGGGACATTTTTTAAGCGGATATTGTATGTGGGCTGGTGCGGGCTTTGTGCCAGGGCTGATTTTTATTCCCAGTCCGGCCCTGGATAAACCCCTAATCACAGGGTCAGGAGTGCACTCGCTTTATAATCAGGGACAAGTTTACGCATATTAATAAATGTTGTAGTTTTAACTAGTATTATATAGGAGTTTTCTGTGACCATATATCTTTTCCTAGACTGGCATCCTATTTTTCTGGAAGGACTAATATAACTAACAATATCACTATCTAGTGACCACTTAGTGGTTAGAAAGAAGCTCAGGTCAACATCACATGACCGAGAATACGGAATTGATCCAACAGAGAAGCAAAATAACCCCTGACATCCAGGAACTCACAAGAGACGTCATCTCTGATGGAAGTTGTTCTCTTGTCCTTTTCTTCTCCATTTGGCCCAAACCTCCATGACATCTCCTCTGATGACAAGTTTGAAAAATGACAGACACCACTAAAAAATAAACAGGTGCTGCCACGGTGTCAAAAAGCATGTAGTAGAGCCAAACCAAAGAAAAGGAGGACACAGAAATTGGACCACAACCAAAATTAAGAAAAATATAAACAAAATCTTTATTATGGACAAAAACACCAGAAAAAAAATAAAAGCAAACAGCTGTAATATCACAATGTCTGTAGAAAAGTCCCTAATAAGCATTCATGTTTATATTTTTATTAATTTTGGTTGTGCGCCAATTTCTGTGTCCTCTTTCCTTTGGTTTCCCTCCATTATATGTCTTCTCTGATGAGTCTCTCTCTTTTTTTCTCCGTCTGGTATAGAATGCAATGACGTCTTCTCCGGCCACTACTTATCCCTGTAGAATATACACAAACATCTTAAACTCATTCTCTTTTTTAGCATTTCCCTATCAACTCCGTACAAACTCCCCATTTCATAGCGCCCCAAATAGTAATAGTACCCCCTTTGGTGCCCCACACAGTACTTGTACCCCAAACAGCAAAAGTGCCCCAGCTGATTATAGGGCCCTATTTGTGCCATCAGTAAGTACTCTGGGATGCTGGCTGTCAGGGCAGAGTGGCAAAGAAAAAGACATATCAGAGACTGGCTTATGCAAGGAACAGGTTAATATGGGCTAAAGAACACATACATTGGACAGAGGAAGATTGGAAAAAAGTGTTATGGACAGAATAATCGAAGTTTGAGGTGTTTGGATCACACAGAACATAATTTGGGAGATGCAGACCACCTTTAAAGATAGTGGAAGAGTGCCTGACGCCATCTGTCAAGCATGGTGGAGGTAATGTGATGGTCTGGGGTTGCTTTGGTGCTGGTAAAGTGGGAGATTTGTACAAGGTAAAAGGGATATTGAATAAGGAAGGCTATCACTCCATTTTGCAACGCCATGCCCTGTGGACAGCGCTTTATTGGAGCCAATTTCATCCTGAAACAGGATGAATGACCCAAAGCACACCTCCAAAATATGCAAGAACTATTTAGAGAAGAAGCAGGCAGCTGGTATTCTATCTGTAATGGAGTGGCCAGCGCAGTCACCAGATCTCAACCCCATTGAGCTGTTGTGGGAGCAGCTTGACCGTATGGTACGCAAAAAAATGCCCATCAAGCCAATCCAACTTGTGGGAGGGGCTTCTTGAAGCATGGGGTGAAATTTCTCCAGATTACCTCAGCAAATTAACAGCTAGAATGCCAAAGGTGTGCAAAGCTGTAATTGCTGCAAAGGGAGCATTCTTTGACGAAAGCAAAGTTTGAAGTAGAAAATTATTATTTCAAATAATCATTTCTAACCTTGTCAATGTCTGGACTAGATTTCTATTCATTCTGCAACTCATTTGATAAATAAAAGTATGAGTTTTCAGGGAAAACACAAAATTGCCTGGATGACCGCAAACTTTTGAACGGTAGAGTATATAATCCCCAATTACGTACATAAGCCCCTCAAAGGGTATATCAGCCTCCTCAGTAGATCGATAAGTATAAATGTTTCCACAGTAGGTAGGTAAGTATATTATCCCCAGTAGATACTTATAAAGAACCTCTCAGTAGGTAGGTAGTTTTATAGGGTCCCCTCAGTAGATAGGTGTATAGGGCCCTCAAATAGGTATGTAAATCGGGTCCTCCAGTACACAGGCTCCCCCAGTAGGTAGGTACATAGGACCCCAATAAGTAGAAGGGAATATAGTACCCCAGGAGGTAGGTGATAAAGGACCCCCTCAGTATTATTTATTTTAAAGCACCATTGATTCCAGGGTGCTGTACATTCAAAAAGGGAGGTTACAAACATAACATATGTCAAACAAATACAATGATAACAGCGAATGACTTACAACTGGCACAGAGGGAGTGAGGGCCCTGCCCGCGAGGGCTTACAATCTACATTGGAATATGAGATAGACAGAAGGTGTGGGGCAGACATATTTTTGGGGTAGCACAGTGGCTGCTAGGTTAGTGTAGGTTACAGACAGTCCTGAAGAGATGGGTTTTGAGGTTGCTTTTGAACCTGGTGAAGGTGGAGGAGAGTCTGATGTGTTGGGGCAGTGAGTTCAAAAACATGGGGGAAGCACAGGAGAAGTCTTGGAGACTTATGTGAGGAGCTGATAAGAGGAGAGCAGAGAAGAAGGTCTTGTGAGGAGTGGAGGCTGCGAGGGGGGAGATATCTGGAGATTAAGGCAGAGATGTATGGTGGGGAGATGTTATGGAGAGCCTTGTAGGTCATGGGGGCTAGTAACCTGAAATGAATTCGCTGGGCAATGGGTAGCCAGTGAAGGGATTGGCAGAGTGGAGAGGCAGAGGAGTAAGGTGGATAAGACGGGGCAGCAGAGTTGAGGATGGATCGGAAGGGGAGCAAGAAGTATGTTGCAGTAGTCTAGGCGAGGGATGACAAGGGCATGGACTAGCATTTTTGTAGAGTCGAAGTTGAGAAATGAGCGGATGCGAGAGATATTTTTTTCAGGTGGAGGCGGCAGGTAGAGTTAAGGGCTTGGATGTGTGGTTTGAAGGACAGAGAGGAGTCGAAGATTATCCCGAGGCAGCGGACTTGCGGAACAGGTGAGAGTGTACAACTGTTGACTGAGATAAAGAGATCAGGTGGAGGGATGGAGTGGGACGGTGGAAAGATGATGAGTTCAGTTTTCTCCACATTTAGTTTTAGGAGACGGGAGGAGAAGGAGGAGGATATGGACGATAGGCAGTCTGGGACCTGGGAGAGAAGAGAGGTGACATCTGGGCCAGAGATGTCGAGTTGTGTGTTGTCCGCATACAGGTGGTTTTGAAAGCTGTGTGAAGCTATGAGCTGACCGAGGCCAAGAGTGTAGAGAGAGAAGAGTAGTGGGCCCAGGACTGACCCCTGAGGGACACCAACAGAAAGTGGCGCGAGAATGAGAGACGCTGAATGTCCGCACAATGAGATATGAGGAGATCCAGGAAAGAGCCAAGCCCATGATGCCGAGGGAGGAGAGGATTTGTAGCAGGATGGAGTGGTCGACAGTGTCGAAGGTGGAGGACAGGTCTAGGAGGAGAAGAACAGAGTAATGGCGTGAGGCTTTGGCAGTTACTAGGTCGTTGGTGACCTTGGTTAGGGCGGTTTCGGTAGAGTGGTGGGGTCGGAAACCAGATTGTAGTGGGTCAAGGAGAGAGTTGGAGGAGAGGTGAGAGGACAGTTGGAGATGGACGTGCTGCTCAAGGAGTTTGGATGCAAAAGGAAGCAGAGAGATGGGACGAGACAGACAGGAGGGGTCAAGGGATGTTTTTTTAAAGATGGGTGTGATAGTAGCATGTTTAAACGAGGAAGGGAAGATGCCAGAGGTTAGCGATAGGTTGAACAGGTGGGTGAGGGCTGGGATAACAGCACTAAGGTCTGGGATGAGGTGGGATGGCAGTGGGTCAAGATTACAGGTAGTGAGGTTGGATTTGGACAGTAGAGAGGAAAGGTTGTCATGAGTAACAGTCGGGAAGCAAGTTAAGGGGGAAGAGCATTGTGCGGATATAGAGGAGGGTGCTGGGGACTGTGGGCAGAGGCTATTTCTGATGAGGTGGATTATGTGTAGGAAGTAAATGGCAAAGTCATCTGCAGAAAGGATAGATGGGGAGGAGGTGCTGGTGGACGGAGGAGAGAGTTGAAGGTGTTGAAAAGTTGTCTGGGATTGTGTGACAGGGAGGATAGGAGAGTGGTGAAATAATCCTGTTTGGCTAGTGTGAGTGCAGATTTAAATGTATGTAGTGATTGTTTGTATGAGGTGAAGTCAGCGGTGGAGCGGGTTTTCTTCCAGCGGCGTTTGGCAATTCTGGAAGCTCGCCTCAGTTGTTTAGTGGAGGCTATGTGCCAGGGTTGTCTGTTGAGTTTGCGGGTTTTGTTGTGTGTGAGAGGAGCGACAGAGTCAAGGCGGGTGGCGATTGTCTGGTTGTAAAAGGCGGTGGCTGCGTCTGGGTCATTAAGCGAGTATATGGTAGAGAGGGGTTCAAGAGAATCAGAGAGTGCGTGGGTTAAGATTTTGTAGGTTTCTGCAGGGGTGCACTAGGTGTGAGACCAGAGGGGCAGGTAGGGTGGAGATGGTGGAAAAGCTAAGCAGATTGTGGTCAGATCTGGGGTGGGAGGAGTTGGAGAACTCAGATAGGGGGCAGAGGCGGGTGAAAATGAGGTCCAGTGTGTGACCGTCTTTGTGAGTGGCTCCAGAGGTCCACTGTGAGAGGTTGAAGGAGGAGCAGAGTGAAATGAGTTTGTTGGAAGCAGAGTGGGGGGTGTCGAGTGGGATGTTAAAATCTCCCATGATAATAGTAGGGATGTCAGTAGAGAGAAAATGGACAAGCCAGGAAGCAAAGTGGTTGAGGAAGGCAGTTGAAGGGCCTGGTGGTCGGTAGACAACAGCCACTTGGAGGTTGGAGGGGGCGTAGATGCGGACAGAGTGCACCTCAAATGAGGAGAAAGTGAGGGAAGGCAGAGGTGGGGTGGGGACGAAGGAACAAGTGTCAGACAAGAGGAGGCCAACACCTCCGCCATGCTTGTTACCAGGGTGAGGGGTATAGGTAAGTTGGAGGCCGCCAAAGGAGAGAGCAGCTGGAGAGACTGTGTAAGCCATGTTTCAGTCAAGGAAGAGTAAATTTCTTGAGATGAATAAGTCATGTATGTAGGACAGTTTATTGCAGACCGTGCATTCCAGAGAGTTCCAAGGAGAGGGATAGAGGGAGCAGGGGTCAGAGGGTTGTGCTTCAGGTTGAAGGGGTTGACGGAATTAGTAGTGGTGAATCTGTTAGAAAAGGCAGAGACAATGGTGGTAATGTGTTGAGGGGGCCCTGGGTTAGGGGATATGTCCCCAGCAGCCAGGAGCAGCAGAGAGAGAGAGTGAGCAGGTGGGAGTAGAATAGACTGTAGTTTGGCAGGGTTTGTTTGGTGCGGAGGGCATTAACAGTGGGAAGAGGTTGGTGGCAGCAGACAGGTGAGAAGGTAGAATGCATGGAGAGATGTAGATCTCATTGTAAAGCGAGGGTGTTTGGAGATAGGCAGTTAATTCAAGGAAAGTGGAGATTGAGATAATGGTGGGAAGGAAAAGCATAGTGTGAGACAGGTTAGAAAGCTATGAATGGAATAGATGAAGTAGCTGTTACCTTGCAATCCTTGTTCAATCCTGGTTTAATTCTGGTTTTAATTCACACTTAGAACGGGCACTTAGAGCAGGGTCATAGTGACCAAGGGCCATACGTGACTAGTGTGCTTGCCTATATACTAAGTAACATCCTAAACAGACAATCAGATGTGAACAAAAAATGGGAGGGGTCGAGCCAGCTAATTAGAGTTGGGGGAGAATAGGAAATGAGATTACAAGGTGAACTACCCTGGCCCCATGCACACAGCAGGGAATTGGGGTAGAGAAGATGGCATTGTGATAAGTTATGACTATACTACAGATACACAAAGGAGAAACATACATCAAATGGAGGATGGGAGCAGTAGTTGTTCATAAGGAGAAACATACATCAAATGGAGGATGGCAGGTATATAGAGTACCCCAGTAGATATGTTGGTATATATCGCGTCCCAGTAGTATGTAGGTACATAGGCCCCCCCTATAAGTTGTCCCTCAGTAGACAGATAGATGGGGCCTCCTCTAAGTAGTTGGGTAGGTAGACGTGGGCCTCCCCCCAAGGAGTTAGGTAGGTAGACAGGGCCTCCACCCTCCCAGTAGTTTGGTAGGTAGACAGAAGCCCCTATTAAAATTAAAACAAACTAATACTCACCTTTCCTCCTTCTTAAGTTCAGAGTGGGCCTCTGGGATGCTACTTCCGGCATCTAGTAAGTCATACGACTATCTATAGGCTTACGTCCTAGTACAGGCTGCAGAGCCTGCAGGGGGCTGAATGGCCAGGGTCTGAAGACCACGGCTGTTCTACCTGAGCAGAGGCCTGCTCCATGCAGGCGGTGGCTGTGAGCTTCCTGGCTCAGAGGTCTGCTCGTGATCATTGTGGGCTAAGCAGCTGTGCTACAAGTCGGCACCGAAACTCAGGGCCCACCGGGGAGAATCACAAGCCCGGGGGGAGGGAGAGGGGCACTTCAAACCCGCACAGCAGCCTTGGCAGCCCACTGGGAAGCTGCTGGTGCTGCTTGATTCATTAAGGTGAGGTCAATGAAAGGTCTATATCTATGGCCTGGCTGAACTAGCAGCAATTGAAAGTTTGCCCTTATTAAGCTGTTCACATTCCATTTTCTTAGTCTGTGCTTCGAGGCATAATTGCGCTGCAATACGCCCTGAAGTACGAAAAGTGACTACGGCAATCAAAGCTCTGAGACAGCCATGATTTCCCTCCGTCTTCCCCGACACGTACTGTGCGCTGGGTGAAAGAATTGACATGTCACTTCTTCCATGAAAGTGAATGGGGTAGCCCCAGCACTTTAGAAGTACGCGCTGCCGCACATGTACATGCCTCAGGCACTTATGAAGACTAACAAGACAATCTAAGTATCATAAAAACATTTTAGAAAAAATGACTTAGGTATACTTTTGTTGGGTTAGTCCATAACCTCCTTAATGTGATGCATACATGCTGTAGCGCAGGGGTGTCAAACTCATTTTCCCCGGGGGGGCCACGTCAGCCTCACGGCATACCTTAATGGGCCGACAAAATTTTAGAACTGTGTATATGGAACTTCTCCTTAACTGTTACATTTGTACAGCATTGCTATTATAATGAGCCCTTTGAGGGCAACCAGGAAGAATATATTGCCCCCCTCATAGGTAGATAGGTACATATGACCCTTGTAGGTAGATAAGTGGGTAAAAAGCCCCCTGTAGATATACAGGTATATCTGCTCCCTGTAGGTAAATATACAGCTACCTGTAGAGAGGTAGTTATATATACCATCTGTATGTAGATAAGTAGGTATACAACCCCCTGTAGATAGATAGGTATAGGTGTCCCCTGCAGGTATATATGCCCCCTGTAGAGAAACAGATCCCTGCCTATACTCAAAAGTCATATGCTTACTGCAAACGCAAAATGCAGGGTGGGCCTAGGAAGGGAAAAAGAAGGGCACACCACTGCTGTTCATAACACTCCTGTTTTATTTACTGCTGCCAGTGTGCTACATCTAGGTTTTCCCTCCCTTACTGCTTTGGTGAGACAGGGAAGGACGGTGGACATAAGCAGCCAAAAGGTACAGGCAATGCTGAGGCACCATGACCTATCCAAAGATGCTTCTGCTCTCCTTGCCTCTGCTTTACCTGCACCAGCACATGATGACCGAATAATACTGCTACACCATGACCACATATCACCACCACATAGTGAGTGAATAATACACCTCACCATTACTGAATAAAACAAGTGGGCCGGACACCAGTGCTATAGTGGATAGCAGGGAGATGCTGAACACCGGGCGAGAAGCACAGCTGCGACGTTTTGAAGGATAATTCCATCTTTATCAAGCATGCGCAGTTCGTTGTAAGGGAGGTTTTTATACCGTACTTAATAAATCAAAACAAAATGTTACAAAGTTACATACATACTGTACAATATCTAGATGTATAGGTTGTGAGACATGGTGAGAAATTAGAAACTACACTTTATTCCAAAAGTATAACATCGCCGGTCTTTCTATCATCCACAAGTCTTCAAGCAGATTCCTAAGGGCCAATTGGTCGAGCAAAACTTATTTGCTCAGATGATGAGCTTTATATTGAAAGTGCACAGAAAATGGTTAGGAAGTTTGACATGTGAGGGTATAACAAAAGGGATGCACAAAAAATAGCAGAAGAGGTTCAAGCTATGAATAGAGAAGATCTGTTATGTGTAAAGAAAAAATCTAAACCTGATAGGGTCATGTTAGGTTGGTCTCACACGGGGGACCCTCAGGTATATTGGATGGTAGCCCGATTGGATGGATGGAGCAGTCCGGACCGATTGACACAAAGTACACAGATGACCAGAGATCTCTGAGTGCAATGCATCATTTATTCATAGAATCAGCGTATATTTATACACCTGAACAGAGGGCGTTCCTGTGTTCTGCATAATCATGACATAAGTCTTTAAGACACATCACCAAATAAGGCACTATGTTTCCTGTAAAAATTTGTACCTAAAATCTGGTGATGTGTCTTAGACTTATGTCACGATTATGCAGAACAGAAGAACGCCCTCTGTCCAGGTGTATAAATATACGCTGATTCTATGAATAAATTATGCATTGCACTCCGAGATCTCTGGTCATCTGTGTACTTTGTGTCAATCGGTCTGGACTGATCCATCCAATTAGGCTACCATCCAATATACCTGAGGGTCCCTCTTGTGAGACTAACTTAACAGATGGCGCCCAACTCGTGAGGCTGGAAAAACAGAAAGACGGCCAATATCTCAAGCCCGGCACTTCTACAGACGGTGGATCAGGGACACACAGACTAAGCACCGGTGCAAAAAGGTAAGATATAATTTAAGATTCTTACAACACTTCTATGTGTCTCCCTAATCTGCTAAACTGTATGCCGGACTTCTGGGGTATGTTATAGTAAAGTCTTTTTGTACATCCAGACCATTTTTGGTTAAGAACCTTAGAATATCCTAGTGATACTTTAAAGTGGTATATTGGATTGGAGTATATATGTGTTTCATGTCTGTCTGTCTTGTATATGTACACTCATGCTGCTATTAGAAGGTTTAGAGAAAGTTTGGCTCCTATTTGCCTGTGTGGTATTGTTTTTGATTACTCTCTGGCTGATATATAAGATTTATGGATATGCTAACTTGACTTTTATGTAAGTACCATTTCTCACCCAAAGACCAAGGAGGGATTTAGTGACGTGACTCAGGATAGTCATTTGGCCAAGTCCTAAATCATATATTTGGGTCTACACACATAAAGCTGATGGATGTGCACTTTTAGATCAGTTGTCAGGTACCGCAAGTTGTAGAACAGGAAAACGTAGCGTTTCGAGAACGCTATAAGAGAAAATTTGGGATTGGGTGAGGAAAAGGAAGGGGTACAAAGAGAAGCATTAAGAATCAGCCAGAAAGGAGAGGACACAGGGGAAAAAGGTTTTACAAAGAAAAGGATAGTTTGTGTAAACGTTTGTCATCTCCCCACAATCTTTTCTTAAACGTTGCAAACTCCAAAGGTCGTTGTCATCGGTGCATGAGCGACCTTTATACCTCCCGCTGCTAGTCACTGCCATAAAATAACTGTTACATGTATACACATGAGAGTCCTTGAGTGACATCTGCTGCATGCTCGTATGCTTGTGTATGAGGATTAAATAAATAAAATCCTGCTTGAATAAGGGACTCCAGTAGGTACGCTAAAGTAAAAACACAGTCACAGGACTACATATCCCCAGTCACCTTCCTTCTACTATTTGTCTCATAACCCGTCTTTATTTCTACCTCACTCTTTGTTTGTTCTGTTTTTTGTTTTGTCTGTGTCTGTCTGCTAGTAGTTGGGATAAAGGACAGGACACAACACCACCAAAAATGGGTGGTAATGAGGCTAGTCGGTTAAGTAAGGAGAGTTGGGACGCACGTGACAGAGTTAGAGAGAAGGGGGATTGCTGCTGTAAAAGGTTTGGGGAAGTTGTTGAAAAGCTTGGGAATGTGTGATGAGCCGTTGGACGCGTCACTGTGGGAATCTGCCCTGGTGACAAGTGGTGGCTGGCTCAGAGATCATAAGTTATTTGATCAAGCAAGAATGTGGGCTAGCGTAGCAAAAGAAATGGAGCGGGAAGTAGTGTGGTGTAAAGAAGAGACTGAAGAGGGGGTAAGGTATAGGAAGAGAGAAGACAGTCCAGAGGTGGGGAAACATAGAAAATTAGAGAGAACGCCCCCACCATATAAACCCTGTATGGTAGCTTCAGTAGGGAAAGTATAGACAGGTGTATGTGGGCAACAGAATCCCGACTGGCGGGAGATATGCCTTGCCTGTGGGAGACCGAGGCCATGGCAGGAAAAGGGGACAGGGTTATATCCTGTCATATACACACAGAGTAGAGTATATGGTCCTAACCCTTCTGTGCACCCTCCTGTTTAAAACGAGAAGACACCCTAGGTACAGAGGAGGAGACACCTGACCATCTCCAAACAGTAAATGCAACAGGAGACTATGACAGAGCCACTTATGGGGCCACATCAAGCCCTGCGCCATTAACTTCCGGGCAACGGGCACCAATTGTAAACACAGTAAAACAGTATAAACCTTGGAGCCCACAAGATCAGCTAGCGTTGCTCAAAGATGCCCCAGATCCTTTTGACTTGCCAATGGCTTTTTATAGGTGGATGTCAGGTCTAAATGATACTTTCACCTGTACCTGGTCAGATTTAGAGTCGATCTTAAAAGGGAAAATTGGTGAGGCCAGAGTGCAGGCAGTCATGGATACTATAGAGAGGGTGGCAAGACCATACTATAATATGGGGGATGACAACTATACCCGAACCATAGCATCGGGGCAAAACTTCCTAAGAGGTCTAGAAAAGTGGTGCCGACAGAAGGTGGAGGAATCAACAATTTCCCTTTTAGATGTGGTGCAGGGACCAAAAGACACGGTGGACCAATTCTGGGGAAATTTAAAATTGAGACACATGGACTTAGGATATGAAGAAACGGGATGTGGGGAGGAAGCTTTTCCATGGAGCATTCATGACAGGTCTTAAACCACAGCTCCGTCAAAGGGTTCAAGCAGCAAAACCTGACTGGAGGACATGCACCATTGAAGAATTTGTGCGTGTAGCAAAAGGGGTGGAGCTAGACCAAAAGATAAAGCCCATCCCCATACAGTATGTCTCCGATGACACTTGGAGACAAAAGCCAGTCAGGCAGGAGCCCCAAAGATGTTGGAACTGCAATAAAATCGGCCATCAGAAAAGACAATGCAGACTACCCCCCAGGCAGGATAAGCATGAGAGAAGGGAGGTCCCTTCCCCTAACACACAATAGGAAACAGGCAACCCCGTAGAAATCCACTCCGTCCAGGCATCACAACACGCAGTGCCACAAGGGATAATCCCAGTACATCTCCCTGATGGAAGGGAAATTCCTTTCCTGGTTGATACTGGGGCTGCCAAAACTGTCATTCGCCAGGAACATGTTAACTTCTCTGACATATCAGATGATACTCTTCAGACTCAAGGGTTTGAGGGATTAGTCCAGGAATGCCCACTAACTAAGCCATTGCCCCTAAAGTTAGCTGACCATACATGCATGACAAGACTAATAGTTAGTGACAAATCACCTGTTAATTTGTTGGGGTAAGATGTTCTACAGGCCCTGCAGGCACACATCATCTACAAACCAAATTGTACTGTTGTATTAAAGACTGGAACCCCATACCCTGAAGGAAGCTGTAATGGAGAAAGAGAAAGGTTTTCGCTCCTTGGAATTCAGGGGCTCCTCGATCCAACTCTTTCCGGACCTCTCGTGGTTCACCCTGCAGAAGAGGCGTCATATGAAACCCCTTCTCCGAACTCTTCAAGACCAGCACATTCCATATCGATGGAACTTTCCGTTCGCCCTCACGGCCCGCAAGGAGGGCCGATCGGCCACCCTTAAATCCTATACGGATCTTCCAGCCTTCTGCGATACCCTCCGGATTCCTCAGCCAAAGATGGATGACTGGGAACTGTCTATTCCTCCCCCTCCTCCGCCACCAGCCTGGCAAAGGCCACCATCTCGCAAAGAACGCTCTCCTGGACACTCCTCCTCTGCCTCGGGGCCCCGGCGCTCTTCACCGCGCTGAGGGGGTTGCCTCTTCCCTGTCTGTCTGACCCCCGGGTCCTGCTGGGCCTATGTGGCCTTCTTGTGGACTGTCGGTTGTGAGGGACGCTTACTCAGGTGATGGGTGGGCTTGCAACAAGATCGTATTTTACCCATGTTTTTTGCTGCTTAGGGCACTATGATTCCTGCATTTCTTGCATTTGTTACTGAACGGCCAAGTTCTTCCAGGTTATTGTTGGAGTTTCGGGCTCGGCTGTCCTCTCCTGTTTCCCACATTGTGGGGTACAAGGTTTCTGGTTCTCACATAGGGAGGGGGAGGCCCCAATTGGGATCTCTTCGCCGGGGTTCTCACTTGGGACTTCCTTGGTGTCTGATAGACGCACCTCCTTTTCCCCTACGACCAGGGAAATTTCGTCTCTGGGACGCCGATCCCTAAACTTGCATCCAGTCTCTGGTTATACTTTCTGGTTATTGTCTAGAAGTTGTAAATAGTTGTTTGTCTAACCTCTGTCTGTCTCCCTTCTGTCCCTCTTGTGTCCTCCCATCCCTCTGCCTCCACAGTGATAGGTCATCTTTGGCTGCTGATTGGGGTTTAGCTGGCCATTTAGACTGTTTACAATTACCCCAGATTTACTGTCTATACCAACATGGTCCGCTGTATTACTTTAAATGTGAAAGGTCTTAACTCGGTTACTAAGCGACGACTGGCCCTAAGGGAATGTAAGGCTTTGCGGGCCGATGTTGTGTTCTTACAAGAGACACACTTCAATGCTGAGGGGTCCTTTGCATTTGCCAGACACTTGTACCCACTTGCATTTAGTGCCACCAACCAGTCCAAAAAAGCTGGGGTGGCCATCCTGATATCTAAGTCTTGTCCTCTTCGGGTCCACTCCTCGCTTATTGATCCAGCAGGGCGTTATATTATCCTCCAAGCTACACTCTACAACAAGCCTCTGACACTCTGTAATGTATATGTCCCTAACTCTGCACAGATAGCCTTTCTTAATAGAGTTTGTCAGAAACTTTCTGGAGTTCCTCCTTCCTCTATACTATTGGGGGGGGGACTTTAACTTAATATTCTCTGGTCATGGATCGTTCCGCACTAGGAGGAAGGGGTTCGGGAACAACCCAGACTAGACTCTCCTCGGCCTTTAGGAAGCTTATTAGGGCTCAAGGCCTGTTTGATTTGTGGCGCATCAATCACCCTAAGGAGAGGGAATTTACCTTTTACTCGCACCCCCATAAGACCCACTCCAGATTAGACTACTTTTTTGGGAATGTTCCCACGCTGCGAGCACTGATGGGCTCTGAGATAGAGCCGATTACGTGGTCGGATCACGCCCCGGTCATGGTCGACCTCAATTTCAAGTCCTCCCCGTCCAGAGTATGTCATTGGAGGTTAAATGAAACCCTCCTTAAAAACCCGAATCATAGGGACAAGTTGCGGGACGCACTAAAGGCGTACTTTGACACCAATGAGGGATCAGTAACATCAGTGGCCACCCTCTGGGAAGCCCATAAAGCGGTTTTTAGAGGCGAATGCATCGCGTTGGGCTCCAAACTTAAACGGGATTCTGAGGCCAGGAGACTCTCCCTGCGGAGCAGTCTTAAAACTCTCCAAAGGAAAATGTCCCAACACCCGTCCATCCCCACACTGAGGCAAATAGTGATGGTTAGGAATGAGCTGAAGGACATTGCCACTCGACATGTTGAGAGGCTACTCCTCTACTCTAAACAACGGTATTTTGAATATGGCAACAAAGCTCACACTATGTTAGCGCGCCAACTCAGAGAGAGGACGACTAACTCTATGCCGCAGGCTTTACGAGGGAGGGACGGTACCCTTTACTACGACCCAGAGTCCATAGCCAAGTTATTTTCAGACTTTTTCTCTAAACTATACTCCTTACCCTCAGACCTCCCAGAGAAAGAGGAGGTGGCGCGACAGTACATTCAGGACTTCCTTAAGACTTGTCCCCTTGCTAGGCTTCCCCCAGAGGCTTCTGCATCCCTTAATGCCCCTGTGGAGATGGAGGAATTGATGGAAGTGCTGAAGGCCCTGCACTCGGGCAAAGCACCAGGCCTGGATGGCCTCCCATATCAGTATTTTAAGGCCTTCTCGGGAGTCCTTGCCCCACGCATGCGCACCCTCTTTAATGCATTTTTAATGGGCCTCCCAATCCCTTCGTCCATGTCCCACTCCCATCTCACCCTTATCCACAAGGCGAACAAAGACCCGGCAGATAGTGCGAGCTATAGGCCTATAGCCCTTCTTAATTCAGATATTAAGATCTTTACAAAGATACTGGCCAATAGATTGGGGATTTGGCTGCCCCAGCTGATCAATAAGGATCAAGTGGGTTTTGTCCCCTTTCGTCAGGGGGGGGACAACACTAGGCGGACTATCGATTTGATAGAAGTCTTGAACACACGCTCGGAACAGGCCCTCCTCCTTAGCCTGGATGCAGAAAAGGCCTTTGATCGGCTGGGGTGGCCATTCCTATTTGAAACATTGGCTGTATTTGGCTTTCATGGATCTTTCCTGACTGCCATTAAGAGTCTTTATTCCTCCCCCTCAGCGGCGGTTAAACTACCCCATCACACCTCCCCTCCTTTTATGATTAAGAATGGGACTAGGCAGGGATGCCCCTTGTCCCCGCTCCTTTTTGCTTTATGCATTGAACCCCTTGCGGCAGCTATTAGAACTCACCCTGATATCAAGGGGGTAATGGTCAGGGACAAGGAGTATAAGCTCTCGCTGTTCGCAGATGATATTCTGCTGACACTGACCAATCTACATGTTTCGCTACCAGCTTTGCATGCACTCTTGGAACGGTTTGGTTCCCTTTCTGGGTATAAAGTAAACACTACGAAAACAGAGGCCCTCCCCATTAATTTGCCCACCGATATCCTCTCTTCTCTTAAAAGTAATTTCCCATATAAGTGGCAGACCCAATCCCTTAAATACCTCGGTATTCTCGTTACTGCCAGATATGACTCCCTTTATCAAGCTAACTTTCCTCCACTCTTTAGGGAGCTGAAGACCCTCCTCCAAAAATGGCACTCGCTACCTATCTCCTTCTTTGGAAGGATTAACACGGTTAAGATGTCGGTCTTACCCAAGCTCCTGTACCTTTTTGAAACCTTGCCTGTGGCAGTCCCCTTGAAGGAGTTGAAATCTCTGCAGGCCGCCTGCCTCCAATTTATTTGGGCACATGGGAGGCATAGAGTAGCCAAGGACGTTCTCATGACGGGAAAGCAGAGGGGGGGGGGGGGTGTCGGTCCCTAACCTGACACATTACTATTGGGCCACGCATCTCCGTCATATCCCTGCATGGTCCGCTTTACGCTCTTATTCGAAATGGATGGAGGTGGAGAAATTGTGGCTGGCCCCTACGCACCCTAATGCCTTTCTATGGCATTCCCGACCTCTACCAGGCGGACCGAACTTACTAGGCCCGATTAACTTCACCATCCAAATCTGGCGATTTTGTAGAGATAGGTTTCATCTGGCCTCGTCGGCCTCCCCTATGGCCTCTTTTGTTTGTACCCCTCTCCTACCCACTAGCTCCTCAGGCTATTTTGCTCGACCATGGCTGGGGCGGGATCTCTTCCGCTTTGCGGATATAGCGGGGGCTCAGGATCGCAGATTGCAATCCTTTGAGGCTCTTCAGAGGGCTCACGGATTACCGCAGAGCTCTAACTTTCATTATCTTCAAATTACTCACCTCCTTTTTTCCCTGTACGGGACTAGCACCCTCTCCCGCCCGACTCCCTTCGAGTCTCTTTGCAAAACAGGTGTCTCGACAAAGGGTTTAATCTCCGGGATCTATTCCATCTTAAATAATTCCTCTTCGGACGAGCCCATAGTTCACAAATACATGAGGAAGTGGGAGAGCTATATAGGCAGGCCTATTCCCTATTCAACCTGGCAACACATCTGGAAGGCGGCAGCCAGATCGTCAGTCTGTGTTGCCCAGAAGGAGAACTTATATAAGATTCTCCTCTTTTGGTACCACACACCAGACATGCTACACAAGTGGTTTCCTCAATCCTCTCCTGATTGTTGGAGGTGTCGGGCGGCGGTGGGGACTCTTCCCCACATCTTCTGGGACTGTCCTGCCTTACAAACGTTCTGGACTCAGGTGAGAGATCTACTGGGGGCGATTCTAGGGCTGGAGATCCCGCTTGATCCAATGATATATTTGCTTAACGGACCGGTTGAGAATCTTCCTAAGGTTAAGGCCAGACTGATGTTACACATTCTCACAGCAGCTAGATGCCTGATCTCGAGCAGGTGGAAGCAGACTATCCCTCCTGGAATCTCGGATTTGATACATAGAGTAAGGGAGGTACGTCGAATGGAGCAACTGACAGCTTCTTTACACGACAAACTGGATCTCTTTGATAGGACATGGTCCCTCTGGGACACATATTGGATTATTAACCCCTCGTGAAGCTTTACATTGAACAATCGCTAGTGGCCTCAGAGGCCCCCCCGTCCTTCCCGTCTCCCCCTTGTTGTGTCTTCCTCCTGTATGTTTGTCTTGTTAACTGTGGTCTGTCCTTGAGTGTTAGCTCATAGTTTTCTATATTGCGAGGTTCATTTTTCCTATTTTGAGGATTGAAGATTTGTATTACTCTGTACTCTGATGAAGCAACAGCCTGTAGATGTCCTCTAAGTTTAGATTAGTGGTAGATCCTTGCTTTGAACCACTGAAGTGGCAACTCTGTAATATCTGTTCTTTGATGTTATTTGTGTATTTGAAAAATTACAATAAATTTTCAATTGAAAAAAAAATAAAAAAGACTGCAATCCAGGAAAAACATTTATGACAAGAACTAGCCTGTATGTATGTATCTGACGAACCTATCTTGGATCAGGTTCCTGAATCACTGTGGGCAAAATCAAAAACTGACATAGGACGTATGCCAGTTCCTCCAGTGATGATACACTTGAAACCAGGAGCAAAGCCCCCTCAAATCAAGCAGTACCCTTTGAGTCCAGCACAAGAGGAGGCACTAGGCAAAAACATAACAGCATTGATGGCGTCTGGGGCAATTGAACCTACTAAGTCAGTGGCAAATACTCCCCTGTACCCAGTCAAGAAGAAAGGAAAGAAAGGGGAGCCTGTGACTTACAGGATGGTTCAGGACCTCAGGGCAGTTAATGCGGTCACTGAAATGCTGACAGCGGTGGTACCCAACCCTCACACCATTTTATCACAAATACCAGTAACTGCCACATGGTTCACAGTCATGGATCTGGCTAATGCGTATTTTTCTGTCCCCCTAGCAACCGAATGGCAGTATCTATTTGCCTTTACATTTTGGGGGTCACAATACCAATGGAAAGTTCTCCCACAGGGGGGGCAGAATTCGCCCACCCTGTACACGGCTGCATTACAAATAGTCTTACAGGATTGGGTCATTCAGCATGCTGAAATTGTATTGTTGACCTACATAGATGACCTTCTCCTTTGCGCCCCATCAAAAGAGGTGTGTCATAAGACCACCATTACACTCCTCCAATACTTGGCATCGAAAGGGTGCAAATCCTCGAGAGAGAAATTACAATTTTGTCAGGAAAAGGTTGTGTTTCTAGGACATTGCATATCAGCAGGAGCCCGGCATTTGACCATGGACAGGAAAAAAGGCAATTGAGGGGTTGAGCCCACCGACAGGGGTCCAACAACTTCGGACTTTCCTAGGGCTAGTATCATACTGCAGACCCTGGGTCAGATCCGCGGCATTATTAATGCAGCCCCTCTACGAATGTTTGACCTCTAGCCCTTTCAAGTTGACCCCAGAAGCACTAGAGTGTTTCTACTCACTAAAGGTTGCAATACTATCAGCTCCAGCCTTAGGTACCCCAGATTACAGTAAAGTGTTTCTACTGTACTGTATGGAGATGAGGGGGCATGCAACAGGGGTTCTAGCCCAAAAGCATGGTCAACAAAACAGGCCAGTGGCCTACTACTCTGCAAGACTGGATCCTGTCGCTAGAGGATCTCCATCATGTGTCCGTGCGGTAGCAGCAGTTGCACGTCTGCTGGACAAGGCCTCAGAAATAGTGTTGGATTACCCTGTCACTATTTACACCCCCACATGACCTGCATAATATCCTTAACCAGGTCCAAGTCAAGCACATCTCTGTGGCTAGACAACTCGGACTCCAATGTGCCCTGCTCATGCCCCCAAATGTGACCCTAAAAAGATGCATGACATTGAATCCAGCTACTCTAATTCCCATTGCCGTAGTGGATGACAAAGGGGGGGAGGGGGAGGGGAGAGCAAGAGACACCACTATTTCTTCAGGGCTTATCAGATGAGGTTTAAGAAATGCAAAATGAACATGACTGCATGGCCCTTATGGCACAAGAGACATCAGGATTTTCAAGTTTATGATGTACCTCTCACTAATCCAGATGTTGAGTTTTTTGTAGATGGCTCTAGAAGCATCGGTGAAGACTGACGGTGTTACACTGGGTATGCAGTGGTCACACAACATGAGGTAGTAAAAGCTGAGCCGCTTGCCGCCCACGTGTCGGCCCAGGAAGCGGAAATCACAGCACTCGAAGCGCTTAGAGAGTCAAAAGACAAACGCAGCAACATATACACTGATTCCAGGTATGCTTTTGGAATTGCCCACGATTACGGCCCTATATGGAAAGCAAGGGATTTCCTTACATCAGCAGGTACTCCCATTAAACATGGGCACCTCATCAGCCAACTAATGGAGGCCTTACTGCTTCCAAAAGAGGTTGCCATAATTAAAGTGAAAGCACACACAAAGCTCGACACTAATGAGGCACGTGGCAACGAAAGGGCAGATAGAGTGGCCAAGGAGGCAGCAAGGAAACCAAGGGCTGAGAAAGGCAAGCTACCCCAAGATCTGGGACAAGAACAAGAGGCCCCAGGGACACCCCCACTGATCATGATGACCACTGAGTGCAACGGCCTAGACCTAGGTGTCCTGCAAACTCTGACCCAGCAAGTGTCCGGGGAGGAGAAGGTGGTCTGGTCAAAGGCTGGAGCTCAGGAACATGATGGTCTGTGGAAGGTGGGATTGCGGGTGTGCTTGCCCAGGTCCTTATATCCTGCAGTGGTTCAAGCTGCTCATGGCCCAACACATCTGTCTAAGAATGCCATGTGTGCTCTAGTCGAGAAGCAATGGTATGCACCTGGATTCATGACAGTTGCCACTAGGTATGCACAGTCATGCTTCACATGCATACAACATAACCCAGGTAGAGTAATCAAAGTACCCCAAAAACATACACCCAAGGCCCTCCACCCATTTCAACGACTGCAACTGGATTTCATACAGCTACCAAAGGTAGGCACGTACGAATATGTCCTTGTTTGTGTAGATCTCTTCTCAGGGTGGCCAGAAGCCTTCCCGATGCCAAAAGCCACTGCAAAAGCTACTGCAAGGAAGCTAATGACAGAAATTTTCTGTAGATTTGGGTTATGTGAGACTTTGGAGAGTGACAGAGGTACCCACTTCACTGGAGAGGTAATGCAAAATGCCATGCAAATGTTGGGGGTGAGTCAACCCTTCCACACCCCGTATCACCCCAATCCAGTGGGAAGGTAGAATGACTAAATGGTACCCTGAAGCTAAAAATTCTAAAGGCTAGTGAAGTGTTAGGAAAACCTTGGACAGAGTGTTTGCCTTTAGCAATCTTTTCTATAAGGTACACACCTAATGCAAAAATAAAGTTGTCTCCCTTGTTTGGATCAGCCCCAAGATTAGGACTTTACTTCCCACAAACACTACAACTTCAATGTGACAGTCTCAAGAAATATGTCCAAAATCTACAAGAGAGACTTTCTACTGTACATAAACAAATCTATGATTCTATTCCAGATCCAGAGAGCCAAGAAGGGACTCATTCCCTCCAACCAGGGGATTGGGTGGTTGTGAAAAGACATACCAGAAAACCACTAGAACCAAGATTTGATGGTCCTTTCCAGGTTCTCCTCACTACAGACACCTCAGTGAAACTTGAAGGGAAGCCAAACTGGATTCATGCGAGTTATTGTAAACTTCTGGAACGAAAGAATGATCCTGCTCATGATGATGGTGATATTCCCCCTTCAGCATCAAACTGATGGGCTGGAGCTGGTAACGCTAAATGAGGATGTGGTAACTATGTGGTTCAACACCTCCAGGTCGTCAGCAACTTTTCTATTTGATTTTTGTAAGGTGGTACAATGTGAATGGGACAAACACAGTGGAAATGAGAAGGATAAATTGGTTCCAGGAGCTGTAACATACATCTGTGTCACTAGACCAGGGAATGAAAACTGTAACTCTTGGTCAGATGTAGGTTGGAATACAGGGGATCCATGGGGATATATCCCAGAAGAAGCTGCGACCAGGGTTAGTCAGACAGGTGCACCCCTCTCAGAAAGAATGACTATTTTAAAGATCACCCCCAAATGGAATTGTGATCCAGAAAGTACTGAGGTAAGGCAAACCTGTAATCCCCATGTAATAAACATAAACGACCCCTCACCTGGAGATGAAGGCCTATATGTATTAGGATTATATGTTCCAAACCAAAAGGTCCGACAAGGAACTTTTTGGTTAAAAGCCTTACAAGAACCAGATAACAGTAACATGAAAACAAGACCCACTAACACACCACTCACTCATTTAGATTTCACTATATTAGAGGAGGTGACTTATGAAGACAAAATAGCAATTGAAACAGGATACACAGAACAGAACGAGTGGCTCAATTGGATGAGGTACACTGCCCTCCAAAATAAAAGGACAAACTGTATTGCATGTGCAACAGCTAGGCCACACTTAGGAACAATACCATTTAAACTTGAGGATAAAACCCACAAAGGTCTTTCATGTATCTTGGCCCTGTATAATGCATCATACGACCCTACATGTGACAACGTAAGCAACACCCTAGCACAAAAGTATCCAGCAGAAAAGGTAGATCAGATACCCCCTAGAGTTATGGTATATCCAGGAAACTACACATGTTTTCGAAGAACAGGAAATGGAAAGATAGTGGGAAATTTAACCTCAGAGTTCTGTGATAGTACACTTCCTGTAGACCAGGATAAAGATGAGTATGAAGCTAAATGGTTCGTTAACCAGAGTGTGGCAAGAACTGATTTATGGTGGATGTGTGGAGATATGAAGTTAAGACCTAGGCTATTAACAGTGGGTGGGTAGTTGTACTCTGGTGCAAATACTTATGCCATTCCAAATAATCTCTTCAGATAAAATACATCTAGAATTAACAACTTTGAGTGTTGAAGGGTTCACTAGAGAAAAGAGAGACTGTACCACTGGGGTCCTTTGACACAAGAGTTTATATTGACAACACAGGAGTCCCTAGAGGAGTGCCCGACAAATTCAAGGCCAGAAATCAGATAGCAGCTGGTTTTGAATCAGTTTTCTTTTGGTGGGCTACAGTGAATAAAAATGTAGATTGGATAAATTATATCTATTATGAGAGATTTATTAATTTTACAAGAGATGCAATAAGAGGTTTATCTGACCAGATAGGGCCCACCTCTTTGATGACATGGCAAAATAGGATGGCTCTAGATATGCTTTTGGCAGAGAAGGGAGGAGTTTGCAAGATGTTCGGAACTTATTGTTGTACTTTCATCCCTAATAATACAGCTCCTGATGGTAGCGTAACAAAGGCCTTAGAAGGACTGACAACTCCATCTGAAGATCTTGCAGAAAATTCTGGTATCAACAACCCCTTCACAGACTGGCTGGAATCATGGTTTGGAAAATGGAGCCATCTAGTGTCCAGTTTGCTGATCTCAGTTGCAGTCGTCGCAGCAGTACTGATTACTTGTGGATGTTGCTGTATTCCCTGTGCTCGAGGATTTCTCAGGAGAATGGTTGATGCCTCCATGAATAATACTATGTACTGTATGTGACCATACCACCCTGTGAAGAATGCCACGGTGTATTACAAAAATTGGTTTAAATTCCTGGACATTTCCTTTTAATTGTGATGATGAAAGTTAAATTGTCTGAAGCGGACACCGCCCCCCCCACCCCACCCCACACACACACGACACGGATAAGTAGTACATATACCCAGTAATTGCACTTGCAGATGCTGAGTGCAGCCTGGAGTATTATAGATTAATAGGGTAATTTAGGGCAACTTAGGAGATCTCCGGGGCCGCCCTTTTCAGGGCGATGACTCCGACTTCACTAAGGGACAAAGGAAATAGGGTGAACATATAGGGAAAGATCAGGAAACCCATCAAGGGGAGGATGTCAGATGACAGACAATGGTACTTCATCACAAAAGGGGGGATTGTTAAGGATGATATGCAGACTTTGAGAGCTAAACAGTTAAATAATTCTCTTAATAAAGTCAGCTTGACCTGTTCTCTAAATAATTTGCTCTAATAGCAGTTACGAGTGAACTTTGCTAACATACCCAATCAATAAAGCTAATAATACAATAAAGGATAAGAAACTGATGATCACTATTAAGGCCAAATAAGGCATCATGTTTCCTGTAAAACTTTGTACCTAAAATCTGGTGATGTGTCTTAAAGACTTATGTCATGATTATGCAGAACAGAGGAATGCCCTCTGTTCAGGTGTATAAATATACGCTGATTCTATGAATAAATGATGCATTGCGCTCAGAGATCTCTGGTCATCTGTGTACTTTGTGTCAATCGGTCCGGACTGCTCCATCCATCCAATCAGGCTACCATCCAATATACCTGAGGGTCCCCCTTGTGAGACCAACCTAACAGTCATGTTTACATCTATGTATGATTCACATGCGACTATTATCAAGAAGAGTATCCTTAAACATTTGCGAAATTTTTTTACGTGTAATACAACGCATGTCATTTAATTAAATGTCCCTGTGGTAAAGTCTATATAGGTCAGACTAGCAGAGCGGTTAGAGTTCGTGTTAACAAACACCGCTCGGCTATACGTTTGTTTAAACAGAAAACCAAAGATGAGATTAATAATAAAATAAATTTTGGTGAGACAACAGTTGCGCGCCATTTCTTGGAAGTTAAACACGCAGTGTCTGAGTTTTGCTGGTGTGTGCTTGAACATGTAGAAAGTAGTAGCCTGAAATGGTTAAGACACGATTGCTTTAATGTGAAGCGTATTGGATAAGGAAGATGCATTCATTATCCCTTATGGGTTTAAAGGAGAATTCAAGCTTTAAAAACTTCTTGCAAGTATTATGTTTCAGTACTTTGAAATGTTTTTAATGTTCTATATAACATTTTTTTAAATTTATTAAGTACGGTATAAAAACCTCCCTTACAACGAACTGCGCATGCTTGATAAAGAAGGAATTATTCTTCTAAACGTCACAGCTGTGCCTCTCGACCGGTGTTCAGAGTCTCCCTGCTATCCGCTACAGGATGTATGCATGTCATTAAGGAGATTATGGACAAACCCAACAAAACTTAAGCATACCTAAGCCATTTTTTCTAAAATGTTTTTATGATACCGAGATGGTCTTGTGAAGTTTGGACATTGCATTTTTGGATAATAAATATGACGTTTGAAAGTTTATTAGTCTTCATAAGTGCCTGATGCAAAGTTGAAAAGCCATGGCAAGGCTTAGCATGGAGACTATTGGCTTGTGAGGTATACGATTTACTTGAAAAAAAGTGGACGTTTTTTGATATAGCACTGGTACATCCCGCAAGACGCAGTGTGAACATACCTAAACTGTTAACCAATTAGATATTTGTAATTAATCGTACAGCAAAAGCATCTGCCAAGTGTTTATTGTCCAAGAGAACAAGGAATCAGTCATGCTGAAAAATGATACATGCAAATGCAGTAATTAGAAACTAAGATTGTTCTAAATGTAACATTTGGATTTAAAAGCATCATGACTGAAGAAAGAAGCAGCAGCTATGATCCTTGGCATACAGAAAATAAAACGAGCAGCAACACCAGCTACATCCCTTCCAGAGTTTTTGTCAATTTCAGTTAACCAATATTACTGCACATTACTAGACTGCTGTCACACCCTGAATCAGGCACTGCGTCTGTCTCTTCAGGCAGTTGTTTAGTAGCCACAATTGTATCCCCTGACTTGAAAGCGCAAGTGTGTACAGTTCATTACTTGCAGTTGTGCTCAAAAGTTTACATACCCTGGCAGAATTTTTGCTTTCTTGGCCCTTTTTCAGAGAATATGAATGATAAAAACTTTTTTCCCACTCATGGTTAGGTGAAACCATTTATTCTCAAACTACTGTGTTTTCTCTTTTTAAATCATAATGACAACCAAAACATCCAAAATGACCCTGATCAAAAGTTCACATACCCCAGTTCTTAATACCGTGTATTGCCCCCTCTATCAATGACAGCTTCAAGTCTTTTGAGGTAGTTGTGGATGAGGCTCATTATTTCTTCAGATGGTAAAGCTGTCCATTCTTCTTGGCAAAAAGCCTCCAGTTCCTGTAAATTCCTGAGCTGTCTTGCATGAACTGCGCGCTTGAGATCTCCTCAGAGTGGCTCAATGATATTGAGGTCAGGAGACCGAAATGACCACTCCAGAACCTTCACTTTGTTTGTAGCCAATGAAAGATCGAATTGGCCTTGTGTTTTGGATCGTTGTCATGTTGGAACGTCCAATTATTTTCTATGCATAGCTTCCGGGCTGATGAGTGCATATTTGCCTCCAGTATTTGCTGATAAGGTGCTGTATTCATCTTTCCATCAACTTTGACCAAGTTTCCTGTGCCAATGTAGCTCACATATTCCTAAAACATCAGCGATCCATCTCCGTGCTTTACAGTAGGAATGGTGTTCCTTTCATCATAGCCCTTGTTGACACCTCTCCAAATGTAACGTTTATGGTTGTGGCCAAAAAGTTCCATTTTGGTCTCATCACTCCAAATTACCTTGTTCCAATAATTTTAAGGCTTGTCTCTGTGCTGTTTGGCATATTGTAAGCGAGATACTTAGTGGCATTTGCACAGTAATGGCTTTCTTTTGTAGACTCGACGATGCAGCACATTTATCTTCATGTGCTTCCTTACTGTGCATCTTTAATAAATATACTGCAAAGAGAAATCACAGACACCACAAAGTGCAAATCCTCGTGCAAATAAAGCTTTCAATTACGGGTGTAGTAAAAGTATAAAAGAGCTTCTCACCTATTTCAGTTGTGCAATGAAATGGCACAACTCATATTAGGGCATACGTAAATATCCAATCCCAAGGATTATGGCCGAGCTGCCTCCACAGAACTTTTCGGTGAGATCTGGTTTAAAATAGTCAGATAGGTTTATTCCAAACCGTATGGACATAAACTGGATGCAGGCATAAAAAAAGCACTCTAGGCTATAGTTTAAAATTACAGGTATAAAAACAAAAGACACTCGGTACCTGACCATATAACAGTGTCTGAAATTTATTACAGTAGCGCTTAACAAAAACGCGTTTCACAGAGATGCCTGCTCTGCTCCCTCAGGTTGTAACATGAACAAAGATTGTGTCTTTATAAATAAAGCTAATTACGGTTAATCAGATTTACAAGAAAAAAAATTGTCACATGACTGGTCCACAGATAGCGTCTCTAAAACATCAAAAAATATAATCAAAGTAATCCTAAACCACAATCTATACTAAAAATAGCTTTTAAACATTTGTTTATATATTAATATAACCTTATTTGGAAATGGAGAATAAAAGTCAGTCAAAGTTTTATTGATAAACTGACCACAAGGGGGAGCTCTATTGCTTGAAAAGTGAAAATGTAAGTCAAGTTCATCTAAGTTCAAGTGTATGTTACACTACTAGATCGGTAGATGGTGCTGTAAAACTACAAATGGAACCTATGCTAAAAAACAAAAAATGCTTTTTTGTTAAATATATTTGGGTACCCTAAAAAATCATGTTATAAAATCAGACATCTTAGGCCGTGAGGATGTATAGAGTTAAGTTTAAAAATCCAGAATGTTTCTTTTTCTGAGAGTTTTTTTTTATCTCTGTTTTGCACATATTCCGGAATGAATTCAATTGGCTGAACAGAGAAAGTGGAATCTCCTTCATTGCGTGCTGTTACAAAGTGTCTGGATAAACCGTGTGTAAGTAAACGGTGTTTTACGTTAAACCTATGATTGTTAATGCGTTTCGATCATTTCATTTTTATGTGCTTTTATGTGCTTTCTAAAAGGGTTGCTGTCAGAGTAAATGTAAAAAGCTTCAAAATCCCCCATAAATAAATTTGCAAATGAGGGCGCCACTTTGGTCCCCATCGCTGTGCCTGTGGTCTGATGAAAGTGTGCGTCTATTCCAAGATGATGTTTTATATTTGAATATAAGGAGGTCACATCCAAAGTAAGGAACAGAAATTTTTTTCCCATTTGAAATTAATTAATTCTCTGAGCACGCTATCAGAATCTTTTAAATAGCTTTCCAAATTTGTAACAAATGGTTGCAAATAAATATCAATGTAATGGAATAAATTTGATAAGGAAGAATTTATTCCTGAGATTATTGGTCTCCCAGGGGTTTTGGCAGAATTTTTGTGCATTTTTGGTAGATGGTAAAAATGTGCAATAGAATAAGATTTTACAAATAAAAATTGTTTTTCTTCCTTTTCTACGATTTTCTCAGCTACAGCTTTATTTAAAAATGTTTCAAATAATTTATACAGTTCCTCATGTACTTCTTTGGGAACTTCTTTGTAATATGTTTCATCTTGCAAAATTCTTAATGATTCTTCATTATAATCAGAGATATTTTGAAGAACTACGCTTCCTCCCTTGTCTGCATTGCGTATGACAATCTTTTCGTTTTTGGCTAGTGATTCTAAAGCTATTTTTTCTTTTTTTATAAAACCATCTTGGAATAGACGCAGTAAAGAGCTTTTCAGAAAAAGACACCACTTTTACCGCACCTTTTAAAATTTTTTTTAATGGATGGCTTAGAGCGAATTTTAAGAAATAACTATTTTCAATATGGAGACAAACACACACTTTCATCAGACCACAGGCACAGCGATGGGGACCAAAGTGGTGCCCTCGTTTGCAAATTTATTTATGGGGGATTTTGAAGCTTTTTACATTTACTCTGACAGCAACCCTTTTAGAAAGCACATCATTTTTTAATAAGAGATGCATAGATGATCAAGCAGAAGCATTCGTTAACTATCTAAATAGCTATAATGGGCATTTCTTTTACTTTGAATTTTAGTCTGAACGAAGTTATCTTTTGATATTTTATGCCTTTTTATTGAAAATGGCGTAATTAAATCCAAAAATGCGTTCAAAGAACGCAATTCCAGTAATTACTTACATTTTCAAAGCAATCATTTCCGAAGTTGGACACGCAATGTCCCCTTCGGACAGTTTCGAAGAATAAGAAAAAATTGCACCAATAATACAGATTTCAAGCAACAGGCAAAATACTTAGAAGAAAAATTCATACAGAAAAACTTCCCAAAAGACCTGGTAAAAACTGCGAAGAAGAAGGCACAATTATTGGAACAAAAAGACTATCTAGATAGCAAAAAAACGAAAAAAAAAATAAAAAATTAAAATGATGCGCAAACTCAAGTTACACAAGATTTAAGAAGAAAATTCAATTTTATTACTACCTTTTCCTCGCAGCATAAAGACGTACAATACATTCTTAAGAAACATTGGGAAACTTTAAAACCAGATCCTATACTATGTCCCCTGCTACCACATGAACCGCCCATCATTTACAGACGGGACAAAACAATAAGGAAAATCATTGCCCCCTCAAGAGTCAGACATCTCAATAAAAATCAAGAAGACCCTAGTTTAAATACCAACTGGGGATCAAAAAAATGTGGTTCCAAAACTTGCAAATGCTGCAGTATCATGGTAGAGGGAATGGATTTCACCTCTTTTGTAACAAAGGAAACGTTCAAAGTAAAAGGTCAAATTACATGTACCAGCTCTTATGTAACTCACATGCACTTGCGGGGTGCAATATGTGGGTAGAACGGTCATGAAATTATCAAAACGCATTAACAATCATAGGTTTAACGTAAAACACTGTGTATTTACCCACAGTTTATTCAGACACTTTGTAACAGCACACAATGAAGGAGATTCCACTTTCTCTGTTCAGCCAATTGAATTCATTCCGGAATATGTGCAAAACAGAAATAAAAAAACCTCTCAGAAAAAGAAACATTCTGGATTTTTAAACTTTACTCTATACATCCTCACGGTCTGAATGAGATGTCTGATTTTATAACATGATTTTTTAGGGTACCCAAATATATTTAACAAAAAAGCCTTTTTTGTTTTTTAGCATAGGTTCCATTTGTAGTTTTACAGCACCATCTACCGATCTAGTAGTGTAACATACACTTGAATTTAGATGAACTTGACTTACATTTTCACTTTTCAAGCAATAGAGCTCCCCCTTGTGGTCAGTTTATCAATAACACTTTCACTGACTTGTATTCTCCATTTCCAAATAAGGTTATATTAATATATAAACAACTGTTTAAAAGCAATTTTTAGTACAGATTGTGTTTTAGGATTACTTTGATTATATTTTTTGATGTTTTAGAGACGCTATCTGTGGACCAGTCATGTGACACTATTTTTTTTTCTTGTAAATCTGATTAACCGTAATTAGCTTTATTTATAAAGACACAATCTTTGTTCATCTCGCATGTTACAACCTGTGGAAGCAGAGCAGGCGCCTCTGTGCAACGCGTTGTTGTTTATTAAGCGCTAATGTAATAAATTTCAGACACTGTTAAATGATCAGGTACCAAGTGTCTTTTGTTTTCATACCTGTAATTTTAAATTATATCCTAGACCGCTTTTTTATGCCTGCATCCAGGTTATGTCCATACGGTTTGGAATAAGCCTATCCGACTTACTGTGCATCTTGAAACAGCCACAATGCTGATTTTCAGAGTCCTGTATTTCAGTTGATGACGTTTGTCGGTTTTTCTTTGCATCCCGAACAATTTTCCTGGCAGTTGGGGACACAATGTTTGTTGGTCTACCTGACCGTGGTTTGGTTTTTACAGAGCCCCTGATTTTCCATTTGTTAATCACAGTTTCAACACTGCTGACTGACATTATCAATTCCTTGGATATCTTTTTGTTTCCCTTTCCTGTTTTATACAGTTCAACAACCTTTTCCCGTAGATCCACTGACCATTCTTTTGCTTTCCCCATCTATCAAACTCTATAAACGTCAGAGGCTGAAAGAAAGATGCAAGAGTCTGTCTGGATCCCTGAAACTCACTCAACTTTTATGCATAAGCAAACAGGTCACAGGTGAGGATGATACATTTAGTAGCCATTCAAACCCATTTTTGTCAACTTCTGTGCATGTTATCAGGCCAAAACCACCAGGTTATGTGAAGTTTTGATCAGGGTCATTTGGATGTTTTTGGTTGTCATTAGGATTCAAAAAGAGAAAACACAGTAGTTTGACAATAAATGGCTTCACCTAATCACTAACCATAATGGAAAAAAAGTTTTTGTGTTATCATTCATATTCTCTGAAAAAAGGCTAAAAAAGCAAAAATTCTGCTGGGGTATGTAAGCTTTTGAGCACAACTGTATTTAAATGGCCAGTATACTTACACTCCAAGAATTACTTAAAGGGGTTGACTCGCTGCAAAGATTAGCTTTCAACATGTAGGGAATGTTAAATCAAGACTTTTTCCAAATACATTCCTCTTTTGAGATTACTACGGTTAGGAAATGAGAGATTTTATCTACTCTGAGTGCACACAGGTTTCTCTGGTTACCGTCCTGCTCTCCCTTCCTGATTAGACAGCGTAGAGTGAGTGATGTCACCATGAAAGATTTCAGCTTGAGAACATAGTTTGTTATCTCTAACAAACAAAGGAGATTAATTACTTTTGATTGTATACTTTGAGCTCTGCAACCTTCTGCACTACATATTACATTCCCTTGAGACATGCTAGTGCAGTTACAAGAGCTGGTAATGCAGAGATTATATGTTTATCACTGCTATAAAATCACCCACTGTCTAACTAGGAAGATCGAGGAAGTGTGAATCTGAAGCTGCTTGTGCATCTGTGAAACAGCATAGCGAGGCAAACCTTTTAAAAGTACAAGTCAGTTTGTCTCATTGCCTTCTATTCTGATGCACTTGTTTTGTGACTAACCTTTTCTGCCTGCCCTGATTCTTGGCTTATAATTTTTACGATAACAGAAGTCTGTTTGCGCCGACCTTTGGCCTCTATACCGTGAATTATTGCCCGTTTGACCACAGTTACGGCTTCATCCTTCGTTACAGATCCTTCTTTCTTTGTATTCTTGAGCTTCAGCTGTTGACACTTGAGATTTCACCAGGGGGCTTCTTCAATGTCGCTCTGCGGCATAGCCACTTACTAAATCTACACACAACCAATAGATTTATCATCACCTTCAAGAAGGGCTCCTGACAACTGTATTGAACGTCTCCACCCTTTTTCACTTCTACACAAATGGGTATCCGCATTTATACACAGCGATTTGTGATTCTTTGTTTTCACATACCTGAATTAATAGGACTTTGATTTTAAGCATTAAAAGAGGTCATGTATGATCATTCACACAATGAGACCATGATAATTTAAATTGTAAGCATTATTGAAAAATGTAAAGGCACCTATACTATGAATGACAAAACAAAAGCAACATACATCAAACTATAAGATGACACAAACCTCTGCAAGGTAATCGACACAGCAGAACTTAAACAAAAAAATGGCAAATTAGGTTGAATGTGGATGTGATACTGTACTTGGACCAAGAAAGATGATCGAAAAAAAAGAAACTACGGAAAATAGCGCTTCAGGAGCAATACATACAATATATTAAAACATAGAACAGACAGTAAAGGACCAAAGTGTTTAGTCTGTATATACAATACATCTCTATTCCCTAAATTTTTTTTCGATTAGGATCCTTTTGTTCGATTGGCTGAACTTTGAATTTTGGCACTTCTCCACTGTTGGAATTACAAAAATGTTTTGGGAGACTGTATCAGTTTCTTAGGTGCAATATTATGAGGATATCCATTATTTGGTTAATAAAGTTTTCTAGAAGTTTTACCTACACAGTCTCGTATACCACACATGAAGGTGATTCATTCTGTGTGAGCTGCGGGAAGGGAAAGGTTCTCATTGGAATCAGAAGTAAAAAGCTAAGTGTAACTCGATAGTGTAGATCTAAATTCCTCACTCTCTCTACATACTTTGTAACTAGAATGGGCATTTGGCATTCAGGACTCTGGGAAAGATGGGCGATTTTTTTTATCTCTCTCTTGTCCGTGCACGTTGCTGCTTGTACATGCTGTCCGCACTCCAGTCTGCGACCTCTTCACTGCATGGACATACCCTGCGCATTCCTGTCTGCGACCTGGGCGGGCCATGCTGCTCAGCCGACAACCAGTAATACATTAGCTGGGCATACGCTGACCTAGGCTCTTATCTAAATCAGCCTGTTCTCATAAACCATAGCACTTTGCTAATGGTAACCAAGAACATACATGCTTAGATTTTTGGTCCCTTAATTTTAAACTATGATCTGTGTAGTGAGACAACCCCCTTAAACCTGGTGTTACTTCCTGTAACTTCCCCACGTGTAAATGTTTAACAGAAGAAATCCGATTATTTTTAAGTTAAGTTGTATTAACCTTGTAGGGGCCAAGATGTTTTTTACTGTTTTAGCTCTTCTGAAGATTAAATATCCTTTAGAGCAGAGGTTCCCAACCCTAGTCCTCAAGGCACACCAACAGGTCATGTTTTCTGGCTTTCCTTAGCATTGCACAGGTGAAGTCATTATTGTCAGTGCATTCTGCACAGGTGATATTATTGTCAGTGCATTCTGTGGGAGATCCTGAAAACATGACCTGTTGGTGTGCCTTGAGGACTGGAGTTGGGGAACACTGCTTTAGAGGGTAAAAGTGGTTGAAAAATTGGATCAAGCTGTAACACATTCCAGTGTTGCATAAGTAGAGATTTAATTTCACTATGTTGGCTATTAAAAGCTGTAATAAAACTTAATTTGGTTTTATCTATAATTTGATTTTTTATAATTCTATTTTCTAGTTAGAAGATCTTTACTTTCTGATGAAGAAGTCTTGATAACAAATATTCCTTTTGGGCGAGTCCTCCAGCTTTTTGTTTTGCCTCTTTAATTAGTTGACTGGGAAATCCTTTTTTGAGTAAATTTATCAGTAAGGTAATAAGACTATTCTTCATAATGAGTCTCAGAAGTACAGTTCTTTCTAATCTGCCTGTACTGTCCATATGGGACATTGATGATCCAATTTCTTTGATGGCAACTTGTAAATTCAAGATAATTATTTCCATCCACTTTTTTAAAAGATGTTTTGGAGTTTGTGAATTATGAATATATTGACAAATATCTAAAAAGATAATTTCTGTAAGATTCAAAGTAAGAGTAAATTTTATCCTCCATGAGTTGCTACTAAGGTATTCAAAAAACTTTTTAAGCGAGTCTTCAGAGCCTTCCCAGATTATAATAAAATCGTCTATAAAACGTTTGAAATATATAATCTGATGAATAAATGGATTATTTTCGGAATAAATATATTCCATCTCAAATTTGCCCATGAAAAGATTAGCAAATTAAGGTGCTACTTTTAAACCCATAGTGGTATACATCTTCTGGTGGTAATGTCTGTCTTCATACTGAAAATTTTTTTGTTGTAAAATTATGTTTAGACCTTGTAATAGGAATTATCTAAATTGGTAAGTGAACGAAGGGTCATTAGCCAGAAAACTTTTCACAGTTGAAATACATATATTATGGGGAATATTTGAATATAAAAAGTGAGTGACAACAAGAAAATTTTCTTTCCATTGGTGTCTAAGGACTGCATCTGAATCTTTGAAAAAAACTGCAGATTTGTCACAAAGGGATGAAGATAAATAGCTATAAAACAGGATAGATTAGATAGCACAGAGTTCACACCTGCTATTATAGGTAGTCCTGGAGGATTAACTTCACATTTATGCACTTTTGGAAGATCATAAAAGTGCAGCACAGTGGGAGAATCAATTATCAATTATTTTCAGCTTTACATATGACTTAGCCCAAAAAATGTTTAGGTCACTTTCTAATTGTGTGTACTTCACTAGTAACTGTATCATAATAGTATGGATCTTCTAATATTCGCAAAAATTCATTCAACACTACCACGGCTCCGCCTTGATCATCCGATCAAACTTTTCTGATATTTTACTGCGTTACCTTCTGTTGTGGGGAGAAACCAAGCTACTGAAAAGGACAGGGGCTGCTGTGGATACGAGACCTTTTGCATCGAATACTATATACACGCTGTATGTGAGTTGTACCATTGTGTGCAACTAAACCAGGTGAGCGTTTTCTTGTCAACCTAGATTACAGTTGAAACCACAAGTTTATATACACTATATAAAAAGGCACATATGTATGTCTTTTTCATAATCCAACATGAATTCAGAATAACCTTACCTGTTTTAGTTCCATTAGGATTACCAAAATTATTTATATTTGCCAAATGCCAGAATAAAATGAGAGAGAGAGAATTTAAGGCATTTTATTACTTTCTGTAAAGACAAAAGTTTACCTACATTTAATTAGTATTTGGTAGCTTCGCCCTTAAACTGTATGACTTGGGTCAAACGTTTTGGATATCCTTCCACAAGCTTCTCACAATAGTTGGTAGGAATTTTGACCCATTCCTCATGACAGAACTGATGTAACTGAGCCACGTTTGTAAGTCGCCTTGCTCGCACCTGCCTTTTCAGGTTTGCCCATACATTTTCAACAGGATTCAGACCAGGGCTTTGTGATGATCACTCCAAAACACTGACTTGATTATCCTTAAGCCACTTTGTAACCAGTTTGGCAATATGCTTTGGGTCATACTCCATTTGGAAGACCCATTTCCGCCCAAGCTTTACTTCCTGGCTTATGTCTCTAGATGTTGCTTCAGTATTGTAACAATCTTCTTTCCTCATGATGCCATCTATTTTGTGAAGTGCACCAGTCCCTCATGCAGCAAAACAACCCCACAACACGATGCTGCCACCACCGTGTTTCACAGTTGGAGAAGCTTGGAAGCCTAAGAACACTATCCCCTCTTTCCTCCAAACGTAATGATGCTCATTATGGCCAAACAGTTCAATTTTAGTTTTGTCAGACCACAGGACATATCTCCAAAAATGTAGGTCTTTTTCCTGTGTGCATTTGCAAATATTAATCTGGCTTTTATGTGTTTCTTTTGGCGTAATGGCTTCTTCCTGGCAGAGAGGCCTTTCAGCCCGTGTTGATACAGTACTCGTTTCACTGTGGATAATGACACAATCTTACCAGCTTCCGCCAGCATCTTCACAAAGTCTTTTGTTCTTGGGTTGATATGCACATGTTGGACCAAAGCATGTTCATCTCTGAGACACAGAACTCGTCTCCTTCCTGAGTGGTATAATGGCTGGACATTCCCATCTTGTTTGTAATTGCGTATAAATGTTTGAACAGATGAACGGGGAACCTTCAGGTATCTGGAAACTGCACCCAGGGATAATCCAGAATTGTGCAAGTCCACAATTCTCTTCCTGATATCTTGGCTGATTTGTTTAGACTTTCCCATGATGTTACACACAACAGCAGTGTGTTTCTGGAGTGAATTAAAATACATTCACAGGTGTGTCTCTAATTAAACTCAGATGTTGCCAATAAACCTATCAGAAGATTTCAAAGACATGACATCATCATATAGGCTGCCCCAAATGGTTTAAAGGCATAGTAATCCTAATGTATGTAAACTTCTGACTCTGCAGAAAGTAATAAAAACATCTTTAAAAAATTCTCTTTCATTATTCTGGCATTTGGCAAATATAAATAATTTTGGTAATCCTAATTGACCTAAAACAGGTAAGGTTTATTCTGATTTCATGTCAGATGAAAAAGATGCATATGTCTTTATATAGTGTATGTAAATTTCTGGTTTCAACTGAATATCAGAGTTAAATAACCCTACACAAGTTGCGATTCTGTGTCCTTTTTTCTTTGCAGCAAACATTTGAGATTGTACTTCGACCAAGAAAGCAAAACGTGCAATTATGAACAAAATTGCATAAAACTACTGCTGAAAAACTTGGGGATATTGGTGAATAGTAGCCTTTAATTTAGTGATGCCAGAAAGCTGCTGCCAAGGCAAATAAAGTTATGGCTTGCATTAAAAAAGGGATAGATGCTAAAGACAGGAATATAGTTGTGCCTCTCTAACTCACCTGAAACAAAAAATATTAATACGTATGTAGCCATATAAGATTCTAGATCCAGTCTGATGGCAACTTTGGGATCAGAAATTAAATCTTTCTTGGAGAGCTTGATTCTTGCCTAGTGGGTTTCAAGGTTTTCATCAGTAGGGGAAACGAAGCTTTAAAAACTCCTTATTTCCCACATTTCTCCACCCACATTTTCCCCACCCTTAGTTGAAGGTTTTCTAAGATGAAAAAACCCCAAAACAAAACACCTACCTGCTGTCGTTTAAAGCAGAGTCATTAGAGAGACTTCTTTAAACGTCAGCAGATAGGTTTTTCTTCATCTTCACTTTATTTAAACTGTGATGTTACACTGCTCTAAAGGGACCTGAGGAAACGCTACTTAGCGAGAAACGTGTAGTCCATATACTTTTTATCTTCTGTTATGTCCTAATTAAACTTCTGTTTGTTTTAATAAGTAGTCTTAGCGCCTTATATACTGCATTTTGTAATTGCTTTTTAGCACTAATATATTTACCATATCTATATATCACAACAGGCTGAACTGGATGGACGTCTCGTCTTTTTTCGGCTTTACAAACTAGATACCGGAGTCCACTTGCGGCAGCATAGAAGGAGAATGCAGAGACTACCACCAATAGGCTTGTGGAGAGTTGCGCCTCCTGACTTGCGCAATATCACCAGGTTAGTGCAATATTGACCAAGAATTATCCATCTGTCTAAACACTCTGCACTAGGGGCAACATGCCTTGTGTTTTTCCAGTAAATAATTGATTAAAATTGAAAATCTGCTAAATAAAAAAAAAAAAAAGAAAAAAAGTCACCTCTAATTTGCTTTAATTTCTGCGAAACACCTCAAGGTTTTACAAATTTTCTAAATCATTTTTGCAATATTTTACAGTTTTTTGGATAAAGTCTTTTATGGGGGATCTAACATACAGGCCTAAAAGCCACATCAGAACTGGACTGGTTCCTAAAGAAAATGTATTAGCCCTCTACTGTCATAAGAAAATAAAATTTAATTTAAAAAAATATTCCAACATAAAATAGACATATGGTAGATGCTGGTTATAAACTATTTTGTGTGGTATAACTATGTATTCCACGTAGAAAGAAAAGGTTGATACAGGAAGACTGGGCTATCCGTTAAAATTCCCAAAATTTTTTATTGGCTTTGCAAAGTAAAACTTGTTGAATATCCAAACAGTGGCACTCCCCTATAAGACATGCCAGCCGAAGGCTAACGCGTTTCGGGCGTAAAGACGCCCTTAGTCATAACACCAAATACATATAAAAACAATCCTTTATATACATTTAGTATACAAGTAGTGGGTAGATTCCATATTACAACCTCTGGTACAAATCATCCCCGGACATCTACGGGACACTAAGGATGTCTTAGTTAACATGGATAACATCACATGGCAGAACAACATGATGTGGGTAGCATGCAATGCAGAATCACTGTAACAAGCATTCCACACCCGTCGCAATAAGGGTATTAGTTTTCATCTACAAAATCACAGCACATATTCACAAGAATTCAGAAATTTTTTTATTAGTGTGGTTGAGTTTCTTATGACTCATAATTTTTAAGACATAATACAGACATCTTTTTGCAGCTGAAAGGGGTGTCTATGGGGGCGAAGTTTTCGCCCTCGTTGGCTAACCTGACAGTTGCATGGTGGGAAAGTATCTACATTTACACCGAAAGTAATCCTTTTCTCGAAGACATCTTCTGGTACGGCAGGTACATCGATGACCTCCTACTTATTTGGGGTGGAGATGTGCCTGCCGTGCCAGAATTCCTGGATTATTTAAATAACAATCCCTTGAATTTAAAGTTTACCGGAACAATAGAGAAATGTGAAGTAAATTTTTTGGATCTTACTTTAAGTGGTATACCCGAACATAAGATTATAAGTAAAACATACAAAAAAACCCATGTCAGGCAAACCCACACTGCACTATAAGAGCTTTCACGATAAGAACACTCGGTTATCATTTACCATTGGAGAAACTACATAGAGCCAACCGCACTTGTATCCGGGAATTGGACTACAACTTATAAGAACAGAGGGTCTTCACTAGATTGAAAAACAACGGGGGTATCCCAAGTGGACTCTAAATCGACACCAAAAAAAAATACAAAATCGGGGAAGGGGAAAAATCTTTATATAACCCCAAACCCAAACTCAAAACAATCTAAACTAACTCTAGTAGTCGATTAACGCTAAATTTCCCCTAAAATTAAACAAATTTTTTCAAAAAAACCTAGGGGTTTTCTAAACCAGGATCCTTTTTTGAAAGTCCATATTAGAGAAAGGATATAGAAGAGTGACCAGGAGACCCAACACATTGGGAAACCTATTGTCTCCTACCTATGTACCTCGCGACCAGCCAAAACAGACCTGGCTGGATAACAAGGGTTTCTTTAAATGTGGGTCCAGACATGGCAGAACATGTAATTTTGGCCATTAAAACAAAAGAATTTAATAATAGTGACAACACAAGAAATTATTTCTATAAAACAATTTATTAACTGCAATTCCCCTTTTGTCATCTACCTTTCTATATGCACTGCATGCAATTTGCATTATGTGGGAAGCACTACCGCAAACTTAAAATAAGATTTTTAGAAACATCTTAAAAGATATAACGAGTACAGCGATCAGGAATGGATCAAGCTTATCTCAGCACTTTAAGGATGTCCACGATAATAACTTCGTGAGTCTTAAAGTTATGGGCATTGATAGAGTTAATAAACCCCCTAGAGGTGGAAACATGGAAAGATTGTTACATGACAAAGAAGGGCCCATTGGATTTTGACATTGAATACTCACAGCCCAAAGGTTTAAATCATAAAAGAGAAATAATGTTCCATTATTAATGTTATTGTCTGTTCCAGCCTTATTACATCTGTATCCTGTGTCCTGTTTTCCCGGCATGCTGTTACGCACTTTGCAGGACATTATAGTTCTTACTTCCGTTTATTATTATAGTGTTATATCTGCTATCATCTGTATTATCTTATCCGGCTTTGCCGTCTTTGCGTCCAGTGCGCATGCGAATTACGTAATTCTGTGACGATTTGCCCTTACCCATCGCAGCATGGTATCACTCACTGCGCATGTCTGTGACGTGTTTCCGGATTGCATGCAGATTACCGGAAGTGTCTTGGCGTGCCGGCAAAACGGGACACAGGTAAGCTCAATCACTACTTCATCATGTTGTTCTGCCATGTGATGTTATCCATGTTAACTAAGACATCCTTAGTGTCCCGTAGATGTCCGGGGATGATTTGTACCAGAGGTTGTAATATGGAATCTTCCCACTACTTGTATACGAAATGTATATAAAGGATGTTTTTATATGTATTTGGTGTTATGACTAAGGGCGTCTTTACGCCCAAAACGCGTTAGCCTTCGGCTGGCATGTCTTATAGGGGAGTGCCACTGTTTGGATATGCAACAAGTTTTACTTTGCAAAGCCAATAAAAAATTTTGGGAATTTTAACGGATAGCCCAGTCTTCCTGTATCAACCTTTTCTTTCTATGTGGACTGTTTGTAACGCTTTCTCCAGGCGGGATACAGATGGAACGATCCGCTTGCTGACATCATATGGGTGAGCTGGCATAAGCACTTTTTACCTGTTTTCTAGTATAACTATGTATTACATGCAGAAATTTGAAAATGGCAAATTTTTACACATTTTCACAACATTTTGATATTTTTCACAAATAAACAAGGATTGTATAGACCAAAATTTATTACTAACTTAAAGGGGTTTTCTCACTAAAAAGATTGTATCTGTAATGATTAGGACACTAAAAATAAGCACTTTTGCAATTGGTTTGTATTACCTAAATAATTTTGTATAGCAGATATGAGCTAATCTGTGTGTAACTAGAGCTAAATCAGCAGCCTGAGATCGGGCCACACCCCCTTGGCTATGATTGGCTGTCTGCATTCTCTGTGTTTACTCCCCTCTGAGCTATGTGAAACTGAAACAACTTCCTGTGCTGACTGCGTCTGTATCTATGTTCTCATTGTCTTTCACGCTCTGTGTGTATGTGTAATAAAGGCTGCCTGAGCTCCTCTCTCTACTCATCTCCCAGTAATAGCATGTACGGTTAGAGCAGTGAGACTGTGGAACTGTCTGTCAGAGGAAATTGTCATGGTGAATTCAATAACAGAGTTCAAAAAGGGTTTGGATGCATTTCTAGAGCGTAATAACATAACAAGTTATAGTGACTAGGATTCTGGAGTAGGGTTGTTGATCCAGGGATTTATTCTGATTGCCAGATTGGAGTTAGGAAGGAATTTTTTCCCTAAAGTGAGGATAATTGGCTTCTACCTCATGGGGTTTTTTGCCTCTCTCTGGATCAACACTTTAGCAAAATAGGCTGAACTGGATGGACGTATGTCTTTTTTCGACCTTACAAACTCTAACTCTTCTCAACATGTTTGGAGGAAGAAGAAGGAAGAGTACAACCCACCGAACAACTTCCCAACTGTGAAGCATGGGGTGAAAATATCATACTTTGGGGGTGCTTTTTGCAAAGGGGACAGGACAACTGCACTGTATTGAAGGGAGGATGGATGAGGCCATGTATTACGAAATTTTGGCCAACAACATCCTTCTATCAGTTACAACACTGAGGATGGGTCATGGCTGGTTCTTTCAGCCTGACAATGACCCTAAACACATAGCATGACAATAACCCAAAGGAGTGGCTACTTAAGAAACATTTCTAAGTCTTGGAGTGGCCTAACCAGTCTCCAGACCGGACCTCAATTGAAAATCTTTGGAGGGAGTTGAAATTATATATTGCCCAGCGACAGCCCCAAAACCTGAAAGATCTGGAGAATATCTGCATGAAGGAGTGGGTCAAAATCCCTGCTGCAGTGTGTGCAAACTTGGTCAAGAACTACAGGAAACATCTGACCTCTGTAATTGCAAACAAAAGTTTCTGTACCAAATATTAAGTTCTGTTTTTCTATTGTATCAAATACTTATTTCATGCAATAAAATGCAAATTAGTTATTTAAAAATCATACACTGATTTCCTGGATTTTTTTCTAGATTCGGTCTCAAAGTCTAAGTGTACCTACGATAAAAATAAAAGACCTCTCCATTCTTTGTAGGTGGGAAAACTTGCAAAATTGGCAGTGTAACAAATACTTATTTTTCCCACTGTACATAGTGCGCATACCTAATGAGATCACAAAATATAAAGAAATAACAAAATACCAGGCATGTCCTTACAGATAAGTGCCAAGATTATGTACACCAGGATCGAGTGTAGATATATAAATACACAGTACCATGCTTACCATAACAAAAAAAAAATCAATACTTAATAGAATGCATGATAACACAAAACTGTACTGAGGAGCAGAGATGATAATACTACTTATCTAAGGTTGCTCCAGCAATTCACAGCAGATTGCAGATGTAATAAAATTCAGATTTTTGTATTTCGTGTAAAATCCTTTTCTTGTCTGGGGACACAGCACCGTTGGTATAGGCCCTTGTCCTAGGAGGTTGGCATTAGGCAGAAACCAAACCTGTTGGCTTCACCTGGATGGACTACCTCCTTCCTTCCTATACCAGGCCAGTCAACTGCTCGAGTAGAATGCGCGGTAACCCGGAAAGGAAAGGGTTCACCTGACGAAGCGCCGGGGACAACAGCTACCAGTTGAGATTGACTAGAAACTGGGATGGGAGCCGAATCACTGTCCAGGGAAACTAGAGAACCATTCCAGCAATCTTGGATTGCCCGCTGCAGGGGGTGAAAATGGAATTGCGTGAAGGGCACAGCCTCGAAGGCTGCTACGATTTTGCCGAAGACTCGCATGTAAGTGTGGAGAGTGTATGGGGGTGCGCTCCCAGAGTCGCACAGCGCCCAACTGCAAGTGCTGAATTTTCACCGGCAGAAGAAACACTGGTTATCTTACCATCGAGAATCATTCAGAATAATTCCATCCTCTGGGAAGGGGTCAAGCGGGATTTATCGAAATAGACGAGCCACACGAAGCAAGCCAAGGCATCCAAAGTGATGCTGTCCAGGCTGATGCTTTGCGACAGAGCTTTTCACCAGAAGATCGTCCAGATAGGGAATAATGCCCCAAACTGCCATGAGGGGTGCCAGGCTCTTGGTAAAGATCCTCAGTGCGGTGGCCAGGCAGAACTTCAGAGCTCTGAACTGGAAATGAAATGAAGGAACTGGTGGGAGATTGAAAGAGGGGAGTGCAGGTAAGCATCCCTGATGTCTATAGCGGAGAGACTATTTATTTGCTTTGCTCCAGGAGACGCCAACACAAACGGAGGGAGTCCTTGTGGAATTTGGGAAGCCGCACAAACTGTTTGAGCTCCTTGAGATCCAGTACTGGCCTTACTGTGCCAACTTTTTTGGGGACCATAAAGAGGTTTGAATAAAAACCCCGGAAATGTTCAGACACAGGGACCGGCACGATAACTCCCTAAAGCAGGAAGGTATGGACTGTGTGAAAAAAAGCTGACGCCCAACAATTGTTAATCCTCCTTGACTTCCGAGTTACTTTATCTTTTTGGCTCTCCCACCCCTTACCGCCTCGCCCCTCTCCTGTGTCTATCTCCTTATGTCTCTAGTCTTTATCTTACATGTTAAAGCATGTTCTTTATACTTGTTAGAAAATATTGTTAGAATATGTATCATATTTTTTCCTCCTGTAAAAAATGTTCCTATGCTTCTTGTTTTACAAGATTTAGGATTGGACATCTAAATTTTTCCACAGCTGTAGATTTACTTTCTATCATTGCTTTGCTGTTAAGTGATTTGCTGTCAAAAATTGCTGTAAAAAAATCTCTCACTGTTTGTATTATACTGAAAAACTGAACTTCAGTTAAACTTTAGTTAAAAAAAAACAACAACTCACGAAAGAACTTAGCGGCCCCCATGAACTGCGGAGTTCTAACAGGTCCTTCATAGAGGCCCAAGATATTATCTCTTGCTGCAGCTATTTGGTCCAAGTTGTGCAGGCCTTACTAGCCCAGGATGACTCAAAGGCAAGCTGCAAAGCTGCCTCAGAGGCCTCAAAAACGGCTTTACAAAATGCATCAAGACACTTGCCTGTGCTGTCCCTAAGGGCTTCAGCATCTGAGATGGCCATGGTCCCTGTGAGACTGGGGCATCAACCGATGGAACCCCTGACCACTCCGCCATTGATTCCTCATGAAAAGGGCAAAGCGTATCAAGCCATCTGGTAGGGTATAGACACCTGTCAGAGTGTTTCCATTCCTTGGAAACAAGTTCCTCAAACCCAGGATGAATAGGGAACACCAAACACTGCCGTCTGCTGCGTTTATCTCCCTGCTATGTTTACACGAGGCACAACTCTGCTGTTTTCTGATTGTAGAAACAGCTACAGTGATCTTCTGGCTGTGCAGAGTGAAATGCTCCCGGACCCTTAGTCTGAGTGAGAGAAGCAGGAATACGACCGCTCCCATGAATACAACCAGGGGCCAGAAAGAATGTAAATTAGTAGAGCCGGCAGCCAATGACATGAAAGGAGGAGGAATCCGACCGGCACTGGGGATCTGTGTTTACAGAAACAGAAGATAAGGGATCCTGTGAAAACAAGACAGCTTTGCTAATTTACTTGCAATAGTAGCACTTTATCATCCAGGAACTAACGGCATTCACAGGACCCCACCTGTGCAATACTTAATTCAAAACCTCCGTATATGCCATATATAATATCTCAAAATAGGTAATAGTAGAAGGAATCACGGCACTCGCCACTCGTTGTATAAAAAGATTTGCTTTATTCGGCACTTCAATCCGTGGAGGGGCTAACATGTGAACACATCCGACAAGACTGCTACGGCCGTTTCGTGCTGACTAGCGCTTCTTCCTGGCCTCAATGGGAGTTGCACATCCGTGCCATTTACCTTCCCAACATCGGTCACCTGACCGTACGTGCACACCTTGTAACTATTTCACTGCCATTTGACAAACAAACAAAAAAGCTGAAACAATTATAAAAATGAGGACAGATCATTGCAATCATTCAAACCTAAGTTACCCAGAGCATCCGTTTTGAGTATCCACTCGGCTTCGCATTGTAACAGGCGAGTATGCCGATCAACTCCATTATTGGGTGAAAACACCCTTTGCATTCCAGCAAAACGGATGCCCGATGTATCTCCATGATGCACTTCTGTCATATGTTAAACAAACCAAGGCGCTTCCTTACCTGTTTTCAAAGAGTAAAGATGTTCCCTAATTCTTTTAAACAAAGGTCTGATTGTTTTGCCTATGTAATAAAATCCACAACTACACCACAAAACTTATACCACAAAGTCTGATCTACAAGTTATAAATTGTCTTACTTGAGCTTCTACCTCGTCCATTCTTAAATTAGGGTTAGTCTTCAAAAATTTACAGAAAGAACAATTATTACATCTAAAATTTCCCTCTGGATGTACTTTGTTAAGCCAAGTTTTTCGCACATTCTTGAATCTACTTCTTACCAATTCATCTCTTAAATTTCTACTGCGTCTAAATGAAACTATCGGTGGTAATTCTATTTTTCCTTCGAGTTGTTCATCTCTTTGTAATATATACCAATTCCTCCTAATTGAATCCTAAGTTGTTATGCTAAAGGATTATATTCAAAGGAAAAAATACTGCGATTGTTCTGGTCCCGTCTAGGTCTATCATAGAGGAGTTCTCTTCTATTTTTAACAGATGCTCTATGAAACGCTTGTGATATTATATTTTCATTATATCCCCTTGATCTCAATCTATTCATGAGGTCACCTGATTGTTCTAGAAAATCGCAATGGTTACTATTATTGCGTTTGAGCCTAATAAATTGTCTATATGGTAAGCTAGACTTAACATGCTGTGGGTGGAAACTCTCACTGTGAAGTAACGCATTAGTTGCTGTCGGTTTGCGATATCCTCTGGTTTCTATATTATCTGGTGTTAAATGAATTTCTACATCTAGATATTCAACTTCGTCTCCTCCAAAATTAGCAGTGAACTGCATGTTCATATTATTTATGTTGAGATATTGTGTAAATTCGTTAAACTCTTGCTCAGTACTAGACCACAATACTAGAACGTCGTCTATGCATCTAGACCATTCAACAATATATTTTAGGAAAGGGTTCTTGATGTTATTTATGTATTCCTCTTCCCAGATAGCCAGGAAGAGGTTGGCGAAAGTGGGTGCCACGGGCGTACCCATCGCGGTGCCAGTGATTTGCAGGTACCATTGATCCATAAATTTGAAGGCATTATGTTCAAGAAAAAATTGGAGTGCTTGACATATAAAATTTGCATGTTCATTATTAAGATTACTTCTTTTCAGAAATGTTCTAATTGTTGCAACTCCCTCCGTGTGTATAATTCTCGTATACAGGCTGACCACGTCAATCGTGGCCAGTCTATAATGTGGCAAAACCTGTGTTTGCTCCAACACCTGTAATAGATGTTTTGTGTCTTTTATAAATGATGGTATTTGTTTAAGTAAAGGACGTAGATACCAATCCAGGTATTGTGATAGAGGTTCAGTTAGAGAGCCTCTGCTACTAACGATGGGGCGTCCAGGAGGACGTTCCACATCCTTGTGTATCTTAGGCACAAAGTACCAATTAGGTTTCGTTGGTTTTACTGGAAGTAATTTTCTTTCCATTTTTTCTGGGAGAAAGCCTATTTCTACCCCCCTCCTTAGTAGTCTTGGTAATTTACCTGAGAATTTTATTGTCGGATCTTGTTCTAATTTTCAGTATGTGGTCGCATCATTTAATTGCCGCTCAGCCTCTTCCTTAGAGTATTTTCGACTCAACACGACTATATTCCCTCCCTTGTCAGCGGGTTTGATGACCAATTCGTCATTGTTTTTCAATCATTTCAATGCTCTTTTTTTACTGTATACTCAAATTAGACATTTCTTGAGGATATATTAAAGGGGTTGTCTCGCTACAAAGAATAGCTTTCAAATTGTAGGGAACACAAAATAAAGACATTGCTTTGTTCATCTGTTTTCCTTAAGGACATACAAGTGAATTTATGACCTCCCTGGCTGTTTCAGTTCCCTCAGTAACAGACCTATAAACAATTCTCCCCCTGCTGTTTGTTCTATGTGATAGCAGTGAGTGATGTCATCACACAGGTCGCGGCAGCGTCTGTGCTGCTGGGCAGTAAAAGCTTGATTTATCTCAAGTAAACAGCACTGTAATTAGGGCTTTTGTTTGAGGGATCAGATAAAAAGTCCTGTTAGTAGTTTCAGAAGCTTCTGAGCTAATCTGATATAATTAGCAACTGAAAACACAGAGCTGGATTCACCATGGAGCTTATGCAAATCACAGTCAGTCTGAACCAGGAAGTGACAGAGTATTTCATTCATGCAGCCTATGAAACTCTGTAGGGAGACAACTCCTTTAATGCTTTAATATCTCTCATAACAGCATTACTAAATGTATCAAATGACGAACCCGGTGACAAGGGAGGATAGAATACAGACTTCACTCCTCCTCTAAACGGTGGATGTTCCACTTCCACAACTGTAAAATCCACTTCTTCATTAATCAAGTCATACAGCTCCCTAAAGCACTGTCTCTCTGCTGTTTCAAAATTACTACTCGCTAGAAAATCAAAACGATTAGATGGTATAGGTCTATTACCCGAAATGGTATCTGATCCTTCACCTCCCTTACCTTTAAACATTCTATATAGGTTCAACTTCCTCAAGGATTGCTCAAATCAATTTGTCATTTGGCCCAATTCAAAGTATTTGTCATGCAATAATTCAGACCTTGAGACAATAATGAGCTACATGCTACATTTACGTCACTTGCGGCAATCGTAATCGCATTAGTTCCCCCCCATCATCTCTGGTGCATAATCCTCTGATACACCACAGATGATTGGGGGAACTAATGTGAAGGGAGCGCCTAGGTTTGTTAAACATATGACAGAAGTGCATCATGGAGATACATCGGGCATCCGTTTTGCTGGAATACAAAGGGTGTTTTCACCCAATAATGGAGTTGATCGGCATACTCGCCTGTTACAATGCGAGGCTGAGTGGATACTCAAAACGGATGCTCTGGGTAACTTAGGTCTGAACGATTGCAATGATTTGTCCTCATTTTTATAAGTGTTTCAGCTTTTTTGTTTGTCAAATGGCAGTGAAATAGTTACAAGGTATGCACGTACGGTCAGGTGACCGAGGTTGGGAAGGTAACTGGCACGGATGTGCCACTCCCATTGAGGCCAGGAAGAAGCGCTAGTCAGCGCGAAACGGCCGTATCCATCTTGTCGGATGTGTTCACATGTTAGCCCCTCCACGGATTGAAGTGCCGGAATAAAGCGAATCTTTTTATACAACGAGTGGTGAGTGCCGTGATTCCTTCTACTATTACCTATTTTGCTACATAGACTTTCGCTATTGATCACAGAGCACCGCTGACAACGTTATTAAATATATGTATTCAGGAGCACGCCAGTCCACGTTAATTACTGGAGAAGGAAGTGCCGAGGATCTGTGTTTCTCACTTACTTGTATATAATATCTCATCAACTTCTTTCTCAAAAGATTCTCTACATTGTACACAATTTTTTATAGCATTTCCATTTTAGGTAAGCTTCTCATTTTTCATATATATACAAACATGATTAAAACCTGGATTCAAGTACTCAGTAGCTGAGTTATAGGGGTTAACAGGTAATCAGGCGTCTCGCTCGGCACCGCATTCAGCAGTATACAGCCTCTTTAAGACTTGCATGTTTAGTGTTCTCCTGAATCACAAACTCACACTGCTGAATGCGGTGCCGAGCGAGACGCCTGATTACCTGTTAACCCCTATAACTCAGCTACTGAGTACTTGAATCCAGGTTTTAATCATGTTTGCACATACATGAAAAATGAGAAGCTTACCTAAAATGGAAATGCTATAAAGAATTGTGTACAATAAAGAGAATCTTTTGAGAAAGAAGTTGATGAGATACTATATACAGCATATACGGATGTTTTGAATTAAGTTCAGCTTTGCTAATGACATCCAATTGCAAAGTTGCTTGTTTTCACTGTCCCCTTATTCTGAAGACCATTTAATGAAATTATACAACCCCTTTAATTGTAGCATCCAGTGTCAGGAAGTAGCTGCCAAGGCAAATAGGATTATGGGGTGTATTAAAAGGGGCATAGAGGCACATGATGAGAACATTATTCTCCCATTATACAAGTTACTGGTTAGACCACACATGGAATATTGTGTACAGTTTTGGGCACCCGTGCACTGGAAAGACATTGTAGAGCTTAAACAGGTACAAAGGCGGGCAACAAAAATAATAAAAGGACTGGGTGGACTGCAATACCCAGAAAGATTAGCAAGATTAGGATTATTTAGTTTACAGAAAAAAACGGCTTCGGGGGGACATAATAAATATGTTTAAATATATCAAAGGTCAATATAGAGATCTCTCTAAAGATTTATTTATACCCAGGACTGTATCAAGAACAAGGGGGCGTCCTCTACGTCTTGAGGAAAGAAAGTTTCTACATAAACATAGAAAGGGATTCTTTACTATTAGAGCAGTGAAACTGTGGAACTTTCTGCCAGAGGGACTTGTCATGGTGAATTCAATAACCGAGTTCAAAAAGGGTTTTGATGCATTTCTGGAGCATAATAATATAACAACTTATAATGACTAGGATTCTGGAGTAGGGTCGTTGATCCAGGGATTATTTGGATTGCCAGATTGAAGTCAGGAAGGAATTTTTTCACTAAATGAGGAAAATTGGCTCCTGCCTCATTGGGGTTTTTGCCTTCCTCTCGATCAACACTTTAGCAGAATGGGCTGAACTGGATGTACATCTTGTCTTTTTTGGCCTTACAAACTATGTAACTATGTATGAATAACTGCATTCATATCTAAAAGGCGGCACACAGCTGAAAATGAAGGGTGTGTTGGTGTAAACACACCCTTTTGTCTTAGGGTATGTTCACACGGGCTAATTTCGGCGCACATTTCCTGGCGTATTTGCACTCTAATACGAGCGAGATGCGCGCCGAAATTACGGTAATCCATAGTTCTCATAGAGAACTATGGATTACGCCCCCTCTCCCTGCGTACAATACGATCGTATTGTACGCACGGGCAGATAAGTGACATGTCAATTACTTGCGGTGAATACGGGCTGCAAGTAATACGTGTCAATGGGGCCGGCGGCCAGCACGACTCCCAAATCACCCGGCATAATTGCGGCCGTACTGTATGCGCTGCAATTACGCCGCGTGAACATAGCCTTATAGCTAAAGTTTTTTTTTTCACTTTGTTGTTTCACATAGTCACAGGCAGCTTCAGACTTGCACTGCTTGGTAAGGCTGTGGGTGGTTCTACAGCAGTAATTAGCATATTTAGCTCCTCTGTAAGTACCTATAATAAGATTAAATCTTCATTAAACAAAAGCTACAGAGCTCCAAGGAGTGAATACAAGTGCTTTTTCTCTAATTAATCTTGTTCCATCCGACCATGGTGATGTCACTCTCTGCTCTTTGTCTAATCAGGAAGGGAGATGGATAGTAACCAGAGAAACCTGTGTGCACTCAGAGCACATAAACTCTGTTATTGCAGTAAGGAGATGAGAGACCAATGTAATTAGAAAGTCTTTGGTTACCTGTCCGTAAATGTTGAAAGCTTATCTTTGTAGTGAAAAAAAGTCATTTAAAACGGCCCTAGTTTATCTTCTCAATCTTCTAGTGGAA
>JAODAL010008597.1:0-37500 GCA_025379985.1 Phyllomedusa bahiana | reverse complement strand
GCGCTTGCTGCTGCTGCATGTTACTCTGCACCAGGTGCTTAATGAGTTCCTCCATTTTCTCAGAGCGTGCTACGGCCTTTACCCAGGACATACAGTCTTATGCACCAATATTTCCATTCTGTGCTCTCGGGTCGTGTCTGCCCGCATCCAAAACACCAATTGTGGGGGTGTCAGCTCCTAGGTAGTCTCTGGATTAGCACAGACACAGGTTTAGGTGCAAAACAAACAAAGTTTATTGTCCCTCGGACTTGAATAACGGAAAAACAAACATGCTTCCTTCAGCTTAGCACAGCAAAATAAAGACAGTCCTTGCTTCAGGGTTTACAGCCAAACAACACAAAACAACCTCACCGGGTCAGCAGTAGAAGTGTTCACAGACACTTGGAGACAGCTTTGCATGTCCTCACTTCAGAGAGGTTTTCAACATAATCACACAGCTCCTCCCTGAGCTGTGTCAGCTGCCTTATATGCCTGGTAAGGCCTGGGCTGGAGTATGGGAGCGGCCATCCCACCCAGACTCCATAAAAACCCGACCCGAACTACCACAATAAAAATGGCTCAGCAACATAACATCGCTGGCAACACTCTATAGGGTTTTTTACATCATCGAGGCCAGCCACCTTGGTGATACATACATTCCGTCCACGACTTCACCCCGGGCCTCTTACAATACACACGCACACACATATATACACACATATCCACACACGTGCATATATCCACACACGTGCATATATCCACACACGTGCATATATCCACACACGTGCATATATCCACACACGTGCATATATCCACACACGTGCATATATCCACACACGTGTATATATCCACACACGTGTATATATCCACACACGTATGAGGGACTGGTTCACGTCACAAAATAGATGACATCATGAGGAAAGATTATGTGGCAATACTGACGAAACATCTCAAGACATCAGGCAGAAAGTTAAAACTTGGACAGAAATGGGTCTTCCAAATGGACAATGACACGAAGCATACTGCCAAACTGGTTAAAAAGTGGCTTAAGGACAACCAAGTCAATGTTTTGGAGTGGCCATCACAAAGCCCTGATCTCAATTCTATTGAAAATTTATTGGCAAAGCTGGAAAGGCAGGTGCGAGCAAGTCGACCTACAAACATAGCTCAGTTATACCAGTTGTGTCAGAAGGAATGGGCCAAAATTCCAACCAACTAGAATGAGAAGCTTGTGAAAGGCTATCCAAAACGTTTGACCCAAGTCATAGTTTAAGGGCAATGCTACCAAATACTAATTAAATTAATGTTAACTCATTCTGGCATTTGGCAATTCTACATAGTTTTGGTAATCCTAATTGACCGTAAACTTCTGGCTTCAACTGTGTGTGTGTATGTACGTACACACACACATATATATATATATATATATATATATATATATATACACACACATATACACATACAAAAAAAAAACCTGATTTTTACCTCTTGTATCCAAAGTAGGTACTCTTGGATCTAACATGGAGGCTCCTCTTGAATCTCCAATCATAACTCGAGGTGCTTCTCCCATAGGTCCTCCTCTAATTTCAAGAGCTGCAGGACCTCTATCATGATGCAAAGGTACACCACCTTGTAGAGGTGGTGGCAAATAGCTGCGGCTAAAGAAAAGATATAAAAGGATAGAATATTGATAATAATATGGTATACCACAGATAGTCATTTAACTTTCTATGTATGTTAGGTAGAAAGTGCACAGAAGCTATGGCCCCATTTAAATATTTAGTTCTGCAAAGGAGGTTGCAACGTAAAGAATAGCATTATAAAAATCACCTACATGTGTATGTGACTGTAAGTTGAGTTTTAAAACAAAGAAAAAAAAAGAACAAAAAAAACATTTTATGAACCACAAACTGAACTCAAATATCTTGTCTAAGGGATCAATCACCTTCTCGAGATGTCTTCTGTGTCAATTTGCTCTTTTCTGTGACAGTTTGCAGACTCTGCATTCAAGCAAGAACATTTACAGTATAAAAGCGGTTTCCTTTGCCCTAAAAAATAACAAGCTCCTGGTCCACCCCAACCTCAGCCTCAGTGGATGCCGCTGTTAGTCGGCATGGGTGTGGTTTCAAACCCTTAAAAAACTACTAAGATTCTGATAATAAAACAGCTGATTTAGAACAGTAGAATGCACACAAAAATGTTATGCATTTAAAGGCATGCCTCACTTTTGGAGAGATATTTAGAAAATATTTTGGAATTTGCATTGCACAAACTAGAAAATACGCTTTAGGAATGAGCTGGGCCGAGTAAGAAGTGTACCAACCAAAGTAAGACTCCAATGTGTGGCTTCTCCCAACCCAGCTCAGGTTTACTGATAGGTCTCTACTAGTTTGCACATATGGAGTATATTTTAGATGTGCACAGCCTTATTACGTTTTGTAGTCTATTTGAGAAATGGCGATCTCATTGGCTTGCTGCACTCAGCTGCCTCTTTTAAACCAGTGCAGGATAATCCAATTGCAAGTTCCTACCACTCCCTGAGAAGTTACAGTCTGAATTGACTCCTAGTGAGGTAACATGTTCAGTGTAGGGACTCACCCGCTCTGGGATCCCCTTGACGTTTTGGGAGGTGAGCTTAATACAATCTTTGATCAAATACTGTAAACTAAGAGTCCCAGGTTTTTCATATTTTCCTTAGCAGTAATGCATTTCCAATATTCCTATATACCTTGATGTTTCACTTAGTTTTTAGTGTGCCACTGATATTTGTGTTAGATGTATGCACATATGGAGAGACCTGTCGCCCAACTCCGTTACGCATTTGGGTGCAACTACCAATTATAACCATCTGAGGTATAAGCTGAGCTTCTGACATCCACAGCAGGAGCAGATTGTAACATACAGCTGGGTTCTTGCTGCAATGGCTGGGATGGAACCCAACTGCAATCACGACCATGTAAACATCTTGATATCACAATAGCAATTACACCATCTAGTTGGCAATTGTGAGGTACCACTGCATTGCCATGGCATTCAGGCTTTACAAAAGCTCCCATGTCTGCCATATTCGTTATTCCATTAGAGTGTTGCTACCTGTCAGTAGTAAATTAACAGGAAGGGCAGAAATACACAGCTACAGCAGGGAATCGCTGGGTCGGCTGCCGCAACAAAACAAGACCATCCAGGTGTAAAGTATTTCTTAGGTCTTCTATTTTTCATCATGTCCCAATATACGAACGTGCATTTTGGACTTTTGGAAAACCCCATTAACATTATTTACAGAATATAGGGAATGCTGTAAAGAAGGAAAAGAAAAAAAGTGCATTTTTTTGTTTCTTCTTGCCTTCCAAGAGTCACTTTTTCATCCAAATATTCATATTAGGGCTTATTTTTGTTGGGGAAGTTGTACTTTTTTAATGCTATCATTCATTGTACCAAATAATTTATTAGGAAAACAAAAAAAACAAAACTAAAAATCTTTCTGAGGTGCAATGGGAAAACAATTGCAAAATGTTTTGGGAAACGTACCATAGTTTTTATGTTCATTGTGCAGGATAAGCAACATGTCTCAGTCTACTGATAAATTTTGTATTGGGTATTTTTTCCCTATGGCAGGAAAAAAATATTTTAAAAGATCAACTTTTACAAAATGCAAATATACCAATTATGTTCACTTTTTATAATTTTTTTTAAATTATTTTTCACTTGCATTCCCATCTTGTTATCTTGCAACTAACAGCTTTGGGGGCCTTTTGCAATGGAGACCACTGGGTCCCATAAAACTACACCACTAGTTGGCAGTCATCACATTGGCTACATCCAAGACCCACCAAATCAAGTCAGAACTGACGACATTTAAAATGAGGAATTAAGACTCCCCGGTAATCTGGTTTTTCTGAGATTGCCTTCCTCTGATCGGATAGGAAGAACACAAAGAAATTTAGAAGTTCCCCACCCATCACTCCACCTCCAGTGTAATCCACTGAACCACCAGATAAGAGAAAAAAAAAAAAAAAAACAACTTGAAACCCTTCACCTATTATGACTATAGGCTTCCAGAAAATCAGAATACTGGCAAACTCAATTCCTCATTTCCGGAGTTGTCTCCATAACAGCAGACCTGAGATATACCTGAGAACAGCATTAGGGAGGGGCAACAGCACTAATGACTTTGTATCCAAAACCCATTTTCTGATTGGCCATCACATCCAACCTGTAATGTTTTACCATGTGGCTGCTTGGCAGATCTGATCCAAAGAGCGGGAGGCTTTTTCTACCCAAGGTATACAAGGGGCTGCTGATAAGTCTTTGGCATTGTGTTCTTTTTTTGGTTTTTATGGTAACGAATGTTACATCACATGAAAGCCTGATGTGTCTAATATGTTTTCAAAATTTTTTGTTTGTATCTTTTGGCAACAGTGATCTAGGCATGCGGGAAAACAAATTGTGGAGTCTAAGGCGATATTCACCGCAAATGAGAGCAGAGGAATGATAAAATTCTTGTGTTTCTGCAAGGAAAGTCCAAGAAGGATATTCATGACGATTTGTCGCAGACATTGGGAGATCAATGCCTTTCATATTCTACAGTTAAGAACTGGGTTTCCAAATTTAAAACGGGCCACTCCAGAACCAATAATGAGGAACGTCCTGGACGACGGTGTGGTTGTTGTTCCGGAGATTGTCGATGTTGTGCACAACCTCATACTGGAGAATTGGCGAATTTCAGCTAAAGGAATAGCAGACATCATGGGGATTTCTCGTGAATGTGTTAAACCAAGGAGCAGTCAAAAGAGTGGAGGCACAGTGGTTCTCCTTGTCCAAAGAAGTTCAGGATGCAAAAATCAGCCACTAAGGTGATGGTGTCTGTGTTCTGGGATAAGGAGGGCATGCTGCTAGTGGACTACTTTCAAAATGGATCCACCATCAATGTAAGGTATTACAATGCCACCAGCTTGAGGTGGACATTACAGAGATTGAGGTGTCTCTAGCAATCTCATTAGCAAATGGCAAGACCCTCGTCCCTGATGGCTTTTCCTTAGAATTTTATAATATACTTAAACCCGACATAGCGCCCTCCCCCATCTGTCCCAATTGTTTAATGACATTTATCAAAATTCCACTCCAATCGCATCTTTTTTTTTTACTCCAAGACAAGCCTACTTCTGAAAGAAGGCAAAGATCCCATGTCACTAATTTCTTATAGGCCCATATCTTTTTAAAATCACGACTATAAGCTCCTATCTAAAATTATTGCAAACAGACTCCAAGAATTTCTATCTGCTCTTTCCAATCCAGCTTTATGTCCAACCGACTTGCCACTAGAAATGTCAGGGTGGCGGTGATGGCCATGCTAGCTGCTCAGGAACCTGAACATCAGACATCAATGTTATTGAGTGTAGGTACAGAGAAAGCATTTGATAAAGTTTCCCGGCCTTTCCTGAGCGCCACTCTGACATGTTAACTCGGGTGTTAATTCAATCTTTTTGGAAAACGGTTAGAGATTTATTGAAAGATGTACTACACATTCAGGTTCAATTAGATCATACCCTGTATTTGCTAAAGTTGACCCCTGCTCATACTAATACAGCATTGAGGCAATTAATGCTTCACATTCTAACTGCAGCAAAATGCCTTATTTCTAGGCACTGGAAACCTTCTGTTCCTTCTTTACAAGAGATATGTAACAGAGTGAAGGAAGGAGGTTAGAAGGCTGGAATATTTAACAGCCATGCTGAATAACAATTTAGAAGAATGTGGTACCATTTCGTCACAATGGGATGAATAGATCATCATTAATGAATCTTCTCTGCACAATTAACCTCAAGGGATGGGTGGTATAGGAGACAATCTCTCCTTCCCCTCCCTTTTTTTTCTGTCTCCCTACCTCCCTCTTTTTCGTTGTCTGGTTCAGTCCTTTATACTTGCTTTTGTTATAAAAATTCCAGTATATTCCTACTAAAATATGGTCCTTTAATTAATGAAGTGGATGTTTTAATTTATATATATTTCTAATATGTGGAATTTTTGTAAAAATGTGTTTATTATTGTTCAATTAACATACAGTTAAAGGGGTTGTCTCACTACAAGGATCGCTTTTTATGTTAAAGATCTTGCAAAAACAAGTCACTTTGCAATATGTGTCCATTAACAGTGTCCTACCTGTTCCTAGATAATCCCTCTTGTATGGGCTGTATCAGCTCCTCAGGTCGCTATAGCTACAGACCTGTTTGATCTCTCCTGATAGGCTGCCAGCACTGGTTGCTATAGCTACAGACCTGGCTTCTACTGCAGCCTAGTGGAAGCCAGTAAACACGCCCCTGAATTCAAAGTGAAACCAAGAAAACGGGACTAAGGCGAGATGAATCAGTGTAGTGAGACAACCCCTTTAAACGAAAAACAAACAAAACTGAATATGTTGGCACTTTGAAAATTAGTGAGGGAGGTATTCTAAAGGGCAATGAGGAGACAGCAAACCAAGTAAACAACTTTTTTCTCCAACGTATTTACAGAGAAAAATGACAGTCCTGTTGATGGGCAGAGGGATGAGGTCAAATCCACTTTAAGGGTTTTTTGCTCCACCTTAAGAAGATTAAAATAGACACAATCACTAGGTCCTGATGGTATACACTCCCGTGTGATAGACTAGCCTATTTTAATATTTATGGACTGCATTTTAACTAAGTATGCCCCAAAGGATTGGCACATAGCAAAATGTGGTGCCAGCATTCAAAAAGGGGTCAAAACGTATATATAAATGTAAAAAATTGTATATGGTAAAAATATCAAAACTGAAAATGTTGGCCCCTCTGAATAGTAGAAAGCAACCTTAGGTAGTTGCATGGTACTGCCACTAGGTGGCATACAGCAGGTCACCTGCTAGGGACATGTTACCGAGGGCCTGGTCTCGGTGGGGAAAGCCAGTGATTGTGGGTCAGCAACAGTAGGTTGCTGACTTTTGTACAAAGTATGGTTTATACCCAGTCATTATGGGCTAGCTTTTCCCAGTGCAGTGAGGGTGGGAGGCCGTTCCCATGTTCCAGGTCCTGGTTTTACCAGGCCTGTAAAAGCCTGGTCCTACAGGAAGACAAGGGGTGTGGTTGCTGTCTGCAGCTGCGGCAACAGGGGAGCTGGAGAGAAGGGCTCTTACCCCGAGGCTTGAGCGAAGCCAGAACCAGTAGGAAACTGTTGAGTCGTGGTGCTGTGTGGTAGGCATAGACCACCGGTTAGAGAGGGACTTTGTGTAAAGCTAGTGGCTAGACGGCCAAGGTTTTGTTTATATTTTGTTTCTGTACATTTTTCCTGTGCCTGAATCAAGCTGGCTGAGGCCAGTCAGAAGCAGAAATCAACAATCCGTGAGCAAAAGACTCCCCGAGACTGTTCAAAATGGCAGCTGAACGTGTGCGAGTCTTACACTGGGCAGAAGGACGAGGTTAACTCCACCTTAATTGTTTCATGTCTAACCCAGGAAAAAAAGTGTTGCTCCATCTCAGGAAGATTAAAATAGACAAATCACCAGGTCCTGATGGCATACACTCCCGTGTCCTAAGGGAGGTAAATGGCTATGTCCCAGAGGATTGGCCCATAGCAAATGTGGTGCCAATATTCTAAAAGGGGTCAAAAAGTGATCCTGGAAAATATAGGCCGTCAAGTTAAACGTCTGTTGTGGGTAAAATGTTTGAAGGTTTTCTAAGAGAGGCTACACTGGAGTATCTTACTGAAAATAAATGATGCTGTTACAGCATGGGTTTATGAGGCATCGGGCCTGTCAAACTAATCTCAACAGCTTCTATGAGGTGGTTAGTTCTAGACTGGATCGGGGTGAGGCACTGGATGTCATATCTAGATTTTTCTAAAGCATTTAAAACTATGCCACATAAAAAGGTGGCGATTAATGGTACATTAATGGTACATACACAGATTGGATCCCTGTTAAAAGTGGGGTACAACTATTCTCTTTAACACCTTACCACCAGAGCCAGTTTTGGCCTCTCTGACAGAGCCCAATTTTTGCAATCTGACATTTGTCACTTTATGCGAGAATAACTTTTTCACACTTTTACCTATCAATGTGATTCAGCGAATGTTTTCTCGTGACACATTGTGCTTTAAATTAGTAAGAAATCTTGGTCCAAAAAGTCCTTGTTTATTTGTGAAAAATATCAAAGTATCGTGAAAAATTTACTATTTTCAAACTTCAAAAATGTTTGCGTGTAAGACGGATAGTTATTCCACTCAAAATAGTTTCTAACTAGCATCTACTATATGTCTACTGTAGGTTGGAATCAATTTTTAAATGTCTTTTTTTTTTTTTTACGACATTACGGAGATTAGAAATTTAGTAGTAATTTTCACGTTTTCAAGAAAATTTGCAATATACATTTATTTTTTTAGTGACAATTCCAGTCCTGACGTGACTTTGATTGGCCTGTATGTTAGATACCCCCATAAATGACTTCATCTAAGAAACTACACCCCTTAAAGTACTCACAACAGCTTTTAGGAAGTTTGTTAACCCTTTAGGTGTTTCACAGGAATAAAAGCAAAGTGGAGGTGAAATTAAAATTTTTTGCAGATTTTCAATTTTTATCCATTATTCACAAGAACATGGTAGATGAGACCAGGGAAATGCAATTTAATATTGATTCTTAAGTTTTCAGAGGTATCCCATATGTAGCCCTAGTGCGCACAAGCCTCAGAATAGGAGAAGCACCTATTGGACTCTAGGGTCTCACTTTCATTACAACTTTATTTAGGGGCCCTTTTTCCCCTGTGGACACCAAGGTGCTAAACTTAATAAACCCATAAAAAGCCCCATATTGGGAAACTAAAGCTTAAGGAATATACCGGGAAAGGGGGCAGTAGAAATCACCCCACAGGTTTTTTCAAAATTTTTTTTTGGTTAGACTTTTTTCCCCAAACAATCTGCAATTTTAGCTGAAATTTTTAAATTTTTCAAGAACCCCGGGAAAAAAAGCCCTTAAAAATTTTGTTACGCAATTTTTTCACGTTCGGCAATCCCCTACAGGGGTTTGTAAACGCTGTTTGGGCGCTTGGGGAAGGGCGTTAAGGGAGGGAGCCTCTTTGGTTTGGAATGATGTTTTTGGTGGGTGCATGTCGCTTTTTAAAAACCCCCCAAAGTAGCAGAACAGGTAAAAACCTTCCAAAAAATTTTACCCCATTTTGGATCCCAAAAAGCCCTATGGATTCATTGGGGGGGTATTGTGCTTTTTGGCCCCCCGGTGTTTCATAGTTTTTTTTTAGCATTGGGCCAAAAAAGGGGGGGAAAAAAAAGCAGTTTTCGACAGTTTTGGGGTTTAAAAATTTTTACGGGTTCTCCTTTGCGTGTAAAGACGGGATATTTACTATGCTGGTCAGTACAATTGAAATGATAAAAATTTTATATAGGGTATTTATGTTTTTTACTTTTACACAATAAAATTGTCTAAAAAACGGCGTTTTTTGTTTTTATTATGACAGCCATAACTTTTTATTTTTCTTTTACGGACCCGATTAGGGGCTTTTTTTTGTGGGATAACTTGCGTTTTTTGGACCATTAGGGGGCATATGACTTTTGACACTTTTTATTAAGGTTTTTTGAAGTGTTTAAACCCCAAATACAGAAAAACCTAAAGTTTTTTTATTTTTTTTTTTTACAGGGTCAGTGTGGTTAAAGGGCATTTGCTTACTCAGCGGTTATAAAATTTAAGCGATACCCAATTTTAAATTTTTTTTTAACTTTTACTGCTTTTACACAAAAAAAATTTTTAAATTCAAAAGGAAAACCGTTTTTGCATCGGCATAGTCTGAGAGCCAAAGGTTTTTTTCTGGTATGAAAATGTGTAGGGGCTTTTTTTTGAGGATGAGTTTAGTTTGATTGGTACATTTTTGGGGGGGCAAGGGGTTTTGATCCCTTTTTTAAAACTGTTTTTGGAGGCGGGTGAAGAAAATACTGCATTTCCCAGTAGTGTTTTTTATTTTTATTTTTTTCCGTCATCGTGCAGTATCCGTGACAAGTTGTTTTACCCCTTGGGTAAAGACGATTGGGGTTTCCCCTTTTATTATTTTTTTTTATGTGGGAAACCTTTTGCTCCCGAAAAGAGGTTGCGCCAGCCAAAAAGATTTGGAAAAGGTTTTAAAAGAGTTTTGGGTTTCTTTCAGTGGTTTTTTTTTTTTTTTTTTTTTTTTTTTTTTTTAAATTGGGGTTTTTAAAATGGAGGGATTAGTTAGAGAGTTTAGAGGGGACGTAGTTCGCTTATTAAAATTGTTCGTAAAATCTTTTGGTAACATCCCATGAGTTCCCGTTTGACAAAGCAGTCCCGTCACAACCCGTGCAATTATGCCTCCTTGACCAAAGTTCAAGGGCCATAGCTGTCAAGTTGTGCCCCTGCCCCTTTCGAAGCCCGGTTTTGGGGTTTTAAATGAGAAGTGGCAAAACTAAGATCCCGCCAACTTGGAAGGGGTTTCTGCTCAATGGAATCACCGCAGGTGTAATGCTAGGGGGTGGGAGCATGGAATGAGGAAAAAGAGGAGTAGGGGGTGACAAAAAGAAAAAGGGGAGAGGGAAGGTGTAGGGGGGCTAATCTATCTGGAAACCCAACAAAATTTTCAAGATTGGTAATGATGGGAATATCATCAGAAAAAGCAGTACAGCAAGACACTACCCTGTTGCTCCAGAAGATGGGGAATTGGGTAGACAGGTAGACAGGGGTAGTGTTGGGGGGGCTCCATTTTTAGAGGGAAAAGAAAGGGGAATTGCCCCAAAGACCGATCGTTGAACAGATTTTGTTTACCTGGGCCCGAGTTCGACATATCGGGATGGGTTGAAAGAGCTGGGTGGGGCTGGGAGAATCGCTTCATGGTGCCTTGGCACCCAAAGCAAAGTTAGAGGGAGGGGGGTGTCCTTTTAAAAATGATTTCGGGGGCTTAGGCCAAAAACCAAGGCAAAAGGGTTTCCCAAAGGTAATATTTTCAGAAATATTTCCCGTTCCACGGGGCCCCACCCCGGAGGCAGCGGGGATTAGAAGGTGAATAAGGGCTCAAAAATTGGGAGGAAAGAGGGATTTTTGGGTTTTTGGAGAATGGGGGATTCGTCTTTTGGGTCAGACCTTGCTAGGGATGACGACCCAAATGGGGAGGGAAAACTGTATTGGGGGGCAAAAAGGCCCGGGTTGGGGAAAATTTAAATAGGGACTTCGGGGGGGGAAAATCAAAGATAGCGGCAAAAAAAGTGAAGATGGACGGGGAAATAGGAATAAAAAGGGGGGTGGAGTGGAGGGAGGGGGTGTAGCTAGTTAAAAGATCAAGGGAAAGGGGAAAAAAACGGAAAAATTTAAATTGCAGTGACCAACGCCAGGAATTTACCAAACAAAATAAAGAAAAGAATTACTAATTGCTGAAGAAAAAATTTTAAATGAGATCTGGCTGGACGAGAGCTAGTGGGGGTTTAAAAAAAGTGGGCTCGTACAGGGTTTCACCTACTTCATTTGTTGGCGCATAGGATTTTTTAATCAGGGGGGGCTTTTTGTCTGCCTCTTCTCTCTTCCTCCCCCCCCCCCACACACATAAAACCTCCTCCTCGGGCTGATAACTTTAAACGAGAGGGGGTGAGGGGGGGTTTTTTTTGAGGGGTTTAACCCGTGTGTGCCCGCCTGATCTTCTGCAAATCAAGTTTCCACAATTCAGCAAGCGGTCTGAAAAAAGCCCTTAAAATCAGGAAGACAATCACAGAAAACCACTAAGATAGGGCCCCAATCTAAAATATAACCTTTATTAATAAATATTAAAACATGCACAATGGCCCTCCACTACATAGGTAACACCATAATGATATACTAGGATTTCAAAAAGCAAAATACTCCTCCGGTACAAATAGTAGGCAATGCCACACTTTAAAGATAACTATCAGTCAGAAATTCCAAGCCCTATTAAGATACTAAAAAAGACAGAGTAATCGTCCCGAAAAGGACGGCCCCGTCCACTGGAGGCTCGCCCTGTTGTACCCTACCCAAATCCTAATACGTAGATGAGGAGTATATATTGCTTCTGCTGCCAATCACTGCACAGAAAGTTGCAAGAAAAAGAATGTCGCCATAGACAACATTCAGGCCAACATGACAGACATTTATCCTTGGTACTTATCGCTCGTAGTCAGAGTTCAAGATGTCCAAACATGCCACCGATATCCTGACGCGTTTCTCCCCCAAGATACAGAGGGGGTTCCTCAGGGGACCAATAGATGTGGCTATCCCATATATGCCCACAATGGAGCCATTGGCTAAACATGCAACCACTACCATTAAGATGACCAACTAGTACCGTATAGGGCTTACCCATATATATACAGCGACACATCCCTCCTTTTTAGATTGGCGCCATTCAAAAGGTTACCGACTAAAGCGGAAATTCCCTCGCCGTCTCTCCACATCAATAGCGCAGGCACCGACCCGTAGTAGCGGAAGTGATTACACGTCATTTCCGCACATGCGCATATTGATCATTCTCCCTCAATGTTTTCAGCTTCATAGATCCTACTGCGCCTGCGCACACCGTTACTAAGCAACGCCGGACAAACGTTGTTGGCGATCGCTACACTATCTTATAGCACTCGCATCCCCAGTTGTAAGTATCGGTCATTACGCTTCTCAAATGTTCTCAAATAGGAGAGACTAGCCAAATAATAAACGGCTTTAATTGTATCACCACGATAATTTCTTTCAACAAATCCATCCATGTGTAGTTTATTTTTAATGTAAAAACGATACCCTGGCACCATCCCTTATATCCCATCATAATGTACGTCGCCAGATTCAAACAACATGGCCGATGGGTGAATAGTCACTGTGAAACCACAAATCCAGATAAACATATACAGTCAATTGAAATAATACAGAGATATATTGATATAACAGGGTAAGAACTATCCCGTTCAGTTTAACCCTTCAGGGTTAAAGTACACCAATCCAGAGGGGAAAAAATCAGCGAAAACATCCAAAATACAGAATCTCATTGAGACCCTTTGGTTGCACCGTTTCCAGTCTAAACATCCATTCTGTCTCTTTTTGGAGTAATATCTTATCTATATCCCCTCCCCTCCCCTCGGGGATTGTCAGATTTTTTCAATCGCCAAAAATTTCAATCCAGAGAAGACACCATTATGTTTCAACCATATATGAGGAGCCAGGGGTATCCCTCTGATTTCTCACATCCCCAAGATGTTCTCCGAATCTCTTCTTTAAAGTCCTTATGGTCTTCCCTATATATTGGAGACCACACTCACAGATAATCATATATATAGCTCCCTTAGAGTCACAGTTCAGAAAGTCACGAATTCTATACTCCTCACCAGTAACTAAACTCTTAAAGTTCTTAGTTTGTGTTACAAAGGGGCAATACACACATTTTCCACATTTAAACATTCCCAGTGGTTTTCGATCAAGCCACGTTCCTTCCTTCTTAGGTGGAACATAGTGGCTATGTACAATCCTATCTCTAATAGAGCGCCCCCTTCTGTATGTTATCATAGGGCGCTCTATGAGAACTTCCTTAAGATCCTGATCACAGCATAGGACCCTCCAATGTCTTAAGAATTTTAAAAACCTCATTTGACATGTTGTCATATGTCCCAATGATCCTAAATTTTCTCTCTCTATCTCCTTCCTACTTTTTTTGGGGGGGGGGGGGGGGCCAGCAAAACTGATCTACTGGAAGTCAATGCATGACTAAATGCGGATTGTAATGTGTGTAATGGATATCCCCTTTCAAGAAATCCATTTCTCAGCTATCTAGACTGCCTATGAAAACTCTCAATCTGTGAGCAATTTCTCCGCATCCTGAGGTATTGACCCCTCGGAATACCCTGCTTTAGAGTTCTGGGATGATGACTCTCCCACCTCAACAAATTATTGGTCGCCGTTGGTTTCCTAAAAGTAGCAGTCTGTATCTGCCCACGGGAATCTATTCCGATCCATAGGTGGCAAATCGACAACTGCTTGCCATTGATGTCACTCGTACAACGTAAGCCAATCTGATTCTGATTTAAGGCAGACACAAAGTCATCAAAATTTCTATTGGACCCCTGCCACAATATGAACACGTCGTCAATATAACGCCCCCAGAATAGTATATGGGACGTAAAATTCTTAAAAAGACATTGGAGGGTCCTATGTTGTGATCAGGATCTTAAGGAAGTTCTCATAGACTCCCAAAATGATAACATCAGAAGGTGCGCTCAATTTAGAGATAGGATTGTACATAGCCACTAATTGTTCCACCTAAAAAGGAAGGAAATGTGGCTGTGATCGAAAACCACTGTGAATGTTTAAATGTGGAAAATGGGATGTAACATGCCCCTCATATGTTACCACAAACTAAAACTTTAAGAGTTTAGTTACTGGATGAGGAGTATAGAATTCGTGACCTTCTGAACATGTGACATCTAAGGAGCCTAAATATAGATTATCTGTGAGTGTGGTCTCCCAATATATAGAAGGACCATAAGGACTTATAAAGAGAGATATTCGTAGAACAACTTGGGAATGAGTTGAGAAAATCAGACAGAGATCCCCCCTGGCCATCATATATGGTACTGAAACAATAATGGAGTGTCTTCTCTGGATTGAAATTTTTGGCGATTGAAAAATTCCGACAATCCTCGAGGGAGGGGATATAATAAGGATATTACTATCCAAAGAGAGCACAGAATGGAATGTTTAGACTGGAAACGGATTGGCAACCCATCAGGGTCAACATCAATGAGATTCTGTAATTTTGGATGTTTTTCTCAGATTTTTCCCCTCTGGATTGGTGTACTTATAACCCAGAAGGTGTTATACTGGAACGGGATAGTTCTTACCCTGTTATAATTCAATAAATCTCTGTATATATTCAATTGACTGTATAGTTTATAATCTGGATTTGGTGTTTCACCAGTGACAATATCACCCATTGGCCATGTTGGTTTGAATCTCTGGCAGACGTACATAATGCTGGATATAAGGGATCTGGTGCCAGGGTATCGTTTTTACATTACAAAAATAAACAACACATGATGGATTTGTTGAAAGAAATTATCGTGGTGATACAATAAAGAGACCGATTTATTATTTGGATCTAGTCTCTCCTATTTGAGAACATTTGAAAGCGTAATGAACGATACTTACAACTGGGGATGCGAGTTGCTATAAGATACAGAGGTAGCAATCGCAACAACGTTTGTTCTCGGCGTTGCTTAGTAACGTGAGCGCAGGGGCAGTAGGATCTATGAGCTGAAAACATTGATGGGAGAATGATCAATATGTGCATGTGCGAAATGAACGTGTGATCACTTCCCGCTATTACGGGCGGTTGCCTGCGCTACTTGATGTGGAGAGACGGCGAGGGAATTTCCCGCTTTAGGTCGGTAAACACATTTGAAAGGCGCCACATCCAAAAAGGAGGGATGTGTCCCACTGTATATAATATAGTAAGCCCAATACGGTACTAGTTGGTCCATCTTAATGGAGTGGTTTTGCATTGTTTAGCCAATTGGCTCCATGTGGCATATATGGATAGCCACATCTTATTGTTCCCCTGAGGAACCCCCTCTGTATCTTTGGGGGAGAAAACGCGTCGGGATAATCGGTAGGCCAAGATTAGAACATCTTGAACCTGACTACGGGCATAATGTACCAAGGATAATAAGTCCCTGTCATGTTGAGGCCCTGAATGTTTGTCTATGGCGACATTCTTTTTTCTTGCAACTTTCTGTGCAGTGATTGGCACAGAAGCAATATATACTCCTCATTTACGTATTTAGGATTTGGGTAGGGGTACAACAGGGCGAGCCTCCTAGTGGACGGGGCCGTCCCTTATTCGGGACGATTACTCTGTCTCTTTTTAGTAATCTTAATAGGGCTTGGAATTTCTGACTGTAGTTATCTTTAAAGTGTGGCATTTGCCTACTATTTGAACCGGAGGACGGTATTTTTTGCTTTTGAAATCCTAGTATAATCATTTTAAGATGTTACCTAATGTAAAGTCTGAGGTATCCAATGTGCACTTTTGTTTTAAATTTAGTTATAATAAAGGTTAATTTTCAATGATTGGGTCCCTAATCTTAGTGGTTTTCTGTGATTGTCTTTCTAGGATCTTGCTGCGCACTGCTTGAATCAGCCATACTGTGCTGTGGCTGAGCTATCTTGCTTTTTGCTCCTTCTTCCATACACTTACTCTAGGAGACGCAGGGAGAGGGCTGATCTGAGTGTGAGATATGGAGTTCTTGATCTGATCAGCTGTATTTTCTCATTTTACACCCTCCTATTGCTTAGCACATCTACTCTCAAATCTCTCAACTCTGACATCCTCAAGCAACCACCAAACAAACCCAGTCAGATACAGACACAGGGCAGCTGTGAAGTGTGTTACTATAATCACAATGTGTCACCAATACAGTTCAGAGCAGGGAGGGATCTATGAACCGTTCACATGACCCCCCTGACTGAGTTCTATTAGCTATACCAGTCCAAAATGCTTCCACAGACACAAGATTATAGTAACCACTTCACTGCTGTCCACATCCTAACTTACCACAGATCAGCCTCACCCTCTGCGCTCTCCCAATCTGTATTAAAAAGAGCAGGAGGAGCAGGACACAAACAGGTTAATCCACACAAGACCAAGATCCAGAGCCCTCCCCCTCCCTTCCCCTACAGAAGCATATGTGTGGCAGGGCTCTGTGCTCCTTACCTCTTATTCAGAAGCAGATGAGTTCACCAGGACTAGGCAGCGCAGTAAATAACAACAGCGTCAGCTGCTATAGTGATTTGAGGAGCGGATGTACTCCTACTAACCAGGATAACTCAAAATCATTAGGACATTTGTATAATGAACATATATTGCAAAAGCTGCTAGTTTTTGAAAGATCTTTTAATTAAAAACCAATCATTGTAGCTAGACAGCTACCTTAACTTACAGGTTACAGTCCTATTTAGAAGAGACGTAGGACCTCGGAAGGGGGGTGGTGGTCTGTCCCTCTATGGGAAAATCCAGTTCGCATTGCCAACTGCTGCTAGGAAGATAATAGGAACAGGTAATGAACACGTGGAAACATTATGGGTAAATATACAATAACAATCTAATACTAATAGGGGTCTGCTATAGGCCCCTAAATATAACAGAACCCATAGAAGATGTACTCGTCAAGCAAATAGATGAGTGCAGCCTAACAGAATGATGTTATTATGGGCAACTTTAACACTACCCCGTTACATAAAATAGGGAACTGAAACCTTAGCTGCTCTCATTAAAGGGAAACAGGTTTTTTTTGTCAATTAACTAAGATAATTACCTTTAGCCAAATGGTGCAGGGAACCGCCTAGAGGCGAAGAGGGCCCTTCTTAGACTTAATATACACTAATACGACCTGACAGAGTACAAAGGTTCAGGGTGAGGGGCATCTAGAAATAGTAGACCATAAATAATAAATTTCCTTTAACCTTCCATAGTAGATTTTTGACAAGAGCCACAAAAAACTGAATTTTAGGAAGGCTAATTTATTCTGCTTAGGGAGGCCCTAAATCAGTATTGACTGGGACAATGTGTTTAAAATATGGCAGAACAAATAATAATGGGAGATTTTTAAAAAACATCTTAGTAGCGTCCCACTGTGAGAGGTACATACCTTAAGGGTAATACAAAAATAATTAAAACAGGAAAAAACCCATTGTGGATCAACAGTGATGAAAGAGAGGCCAATAAAAAACAAAAAAAAGCGTTTCAAACTTAATAAAAACAGGAGGGTATGAAGGAGGCGCGCTAAGAAGCTATAGGGAAAAAAAAAAATAAAGTGTGTAAAATAACGATAAAGGCAGCAAAGCTGGAGACAAAAAAAATTTTGGGGTTACTTTTACTTGCTATGGCAATATACTTTCTAGATACTATATAACCCCCCACTAAGGTTTAAAAGAAATTAAAACAGAAAATGTTGGCCTTCTTAGAAAAGTACTGAGGGAGAGATTATAGAGTGGCGATAAGAAAAAAAGCAAACCTAATAAGCAATTTTTTTCCTCCACTGTATTTACCGAGGAGGATGGCCTTCTGTTGATTGAGTATTGACACAGGATGATGTAAACTCCACGACTTAAAATGTTTCTAGTCTAAACCCAGGAGAAGTGAAGCTCCGTCTTAAGAAGATTAAATAGACAAATCCCCCAGGACCTGACTGGCATATATCCCACCCCCGCATGTCCTAAGGGAGTTTTTTTTTTTTTTTAAGAGATGACCCATAGATAGGCCCCTATTCTTAATATTTTATGGACTGGTCATAATAAAAGGTAATTGAGATCCCAAGGATTGGCAGCAAAATCCACAATGTTTTTCTTAGAGATGCTATCCTGGAGTATCGCGCTGAAAATAAATGTTTAAACGCCAGAGAGTCCAGCAGGGTTTATGAAGGAATCGTCCTTGTCAAACTAATTCTCTAATCAGCTTCTAATGAGAAGTTAGTTCTAACTGGATCGGGGTGAGAGCACTGATGTCATAATCTGAGATTTTTCTACAAGCATTCTTGATACTGTGCCCACATAAAACGTTGGTAAGTAAAAATGATAATGCTTGGACTGGGGGGGGGGAATTGTGCAAGTGGTAAGCACTGCTCAGAAGACAGAATAACAGAAGGGGATAATTACGTGCATACTCAGACTGATCCCTGTTCAACTAGTAGGGGGTACCACAGGCTTAGTCTCATGGGGCCCTATCCCTCTTTAAACATCTTCGATTTAATGATGTACAACAAGGGATTGCACCTAGAATATCGATCTTTGCAAACGATACTATAAGCGCTGTAAAGTCAAATAACACAATAGAGGATAAAGTGTTATTATAAAGTGATCTGGATAAGTTGGAGGCCTGGAGATATGCCGAGGAAGATGAGGTTTAACACGAGATAAACGCAAGTTATGCACATGGGGAGGAAAAATCCATTACATTAACTTAACATGTTAAATGGAAAAAAAGCTGGGGTAAAAGAGACATGGAGAAGGACTTGGGAATTCTTGGTGGACCGTAAAAGATAAACTGTAGCAGCCAGTGTCAGACGCAACTGCCAAGGCAAAGTAGATCATGGGGTGTATTAAAAGGAGGGGCCAATAGATGACACATGATGAGAACATTATTCCCATCCATTATACAAGTCAACTGGTTTAGATCACACATGAATTGCATTTGCACCTTATACCCGCACCAGTTTTATTTTTCCACGTACACACACATGGAAATATTTTGATACAGTTTTGACGAGCAGCACAGGAAAAACAATTGTAGAGCTGAACAGGTACAAAGGCCGGGCCCACAAAATAATAAAAGGACTGGGTTGGACTACAAAACCCAGACAGAATAAGCAAGAAAGGTTTATCTTTAGTTTACAGAAAAGAACTGCTTCAAGGGGGGATATAAATAAATTATGTATAAAGTACATCAAAGTACAATAAGAATCTCTCTCAAGATTATCTTTATAACCCAGGACTGTATCTAGAACAAGGTGGGGATCCTCTACGTCATGACAGAAAGAAAGTTTTTACAGTTAGAGCAATGAGACTGTGGAACTCCTCTGCCAGAGGAACGGGTCCATGGTGAATTCAATAACAAGTTCAAAAAAGGTGTTTGGAAGCATGTCTGGAGAGTAATAAAATAACAAGTTATAGTGCCTAGGATTCAGGAGTGTGGTCTTTGATCCAGGATTTTTCTGATTGCCAGATTGGAGAGTCGGGAAGGAATTTTTCCCTAAAATGAGGACAATTGTCTTCTAACCTCATTGGGGTTTTTTGCCTTCCTCTGGATCAAAACATCTTTAGCACAACATGGCTGAACTGGATGGATTGTCTTGTACTTTTATCGGCCTTACCAAACTATGTAACTTAGTTTAAAAAATTTAAAAAAAAGTGTTTTTTAATTGTGTAAAGATCAATATGTATGCATCACTCATCCTTCAAATAGGTTCATAACTTTTTATTTTTTCTGTATCCAGAGCTGTGTACATGGGTTTTGTTTTTTACCGGGATGAAACTGATGTTTCTAATTGGCACCACTTGTGTTTTATAATAGTTTTTGATCGTCTATTTTTATTCATTTTATGTGGACAGCACTGACGGATGAACAATAAATCGCAATTCCTGTGCCTTTTAATTTTTTTTTTACGGCGTTCACCGATATGGGTTAAAACTTAATGTAAATATATTTTAAGTGATCAAAGTCTTTACACATGTGGCGATAATTTTTTTCGGGCGATTGCCGTTTGTAAGGGGGGAAAAGGGCGGTGTACGTGTTTATTGTATGTGTTTGACTAACTTTTGTTTTTTACTTTTACACATTTTTCGTAAATTCACTAACAGAATTCAAAAAGGGTTTGGACGCATTTCTAAAGTGCAATAATTTAACACAGTTACTAGATGACTAGAATTCCTGGCATAAGTGATGAACCAGGATTTATTCTGTATGCGCCAATTGGAGTCCGGGACGATAATTTTTATTCCCTAAAATGAATGACAATCGGCTTCTACACCCTCATGGGGGTTTTTTTGCCTTGGTTATCTTAATCAACACAATAGTCACAATAACGGCTGAACTGGATGGACCGTCTTTTCATTTAGCCTTACAAACTATTTAATTACCCTAATGAGCGAGGAATGGGCACACTCGAAAACCTGAACCCCTCTGACTGCTCACAATATAAAATATGTTCTGCAACAGGAAACTGGGTTCTCAGCATGGGAGCACAGCCAGCAGCTGAACCGCGTTTCATTTTTCCTTCTGTGCTCTCAGGAACTGAGAAGAATATCTACAGTAAGCATAATACATTTTTGAAGATTTTCTCCATTTATATTTTATGACTGTAATTGCATGCATTTATGTCACATTACCGTACCTTTCTTTTTGTACTTTATATATGCACTACAAAACTTGAATAAGTTCTGTCCTATGATATCTCTAAGAATCATTGGTCTTGATCAAAGTGTTTTAACCCTATGACTGCTGGAGAGCAGTGCATTAGTGTTTAACCCGGTGAGAGGTATTATGTAAAGTGTGTGGATATCGGAGTCCTTCCCTCCTATTTCTTTGGTTGGTGGCAGCAGATATTTTGGGGTACCTGGACTGTGTAGAAGTGTGATTTATGCTCAATTTGCCATCTGAGTGCAAATCAACTCATTTATAGTGGTTAATACATCATGTGCTGGTAAGCGTGTACGTGACATCATTAGTCTATTAGAATCAGATGGCTAGAAGGGGCATTGGCTAGAACCTACTAGATGTTAACACAAACAATATCACATCTTACTCAGGGCCATTTTAACCTTCTTGTGGGCCCAGTACAAAAATTTCCCCCTCTCCACTCCACACACCTTCCTGAACATTTTCACACAGTACACCATTAAAGTTATACTCAGCAGAGAATTATGATGATAGTATGTTCGTTTTCTCCATCATGACTTCCTTGAACCATAAATTTCTTATTTTTCAGCAAGCATACTCATGTGCTTGATTTTGTTTGAGAGTGCGAGAGGAAACAATTGTATACACTTGTGTTCACCAATATATGTAATCGGAAACTGGAATTCTTTGTGGGGTGAAATGGGGAAAAAAAACCCACAACACTCCCCCTGCAACATTTTTGTTTTTGTAAAAGTTTCACTCAGTGACAAGATAGCACAGCATCTTGCTCAACAACAAAAAACCCATTACATCCATCCAACACCATGACACTTGCAAATTACCGGCACATGTTTGAACTCTACCACCATACATAACAGAAATAGGGGCGAGGCCCATAACAACTGGATAACAACAGTTTAAACAGCTGGGTTGAAGAGGTCCAATGTGCCAACCTTTGAGAGGCTTCTCGACATATAACCATTTTTCCACCAATGGCTATTCACATTAATAATTATAAGTAGTAGTAAAAGGTGCTTAGTTTTTAGGCAAGGCCGAAATTAGGTTAAAAGGCCCGCAGGATGTCTGTACCCTCTACTACACTAGAGTTTTAAAACTCTAGTGTAGTCAGTCAAAGTGTTTACACTTCAAACAAATAAAACTACACTACTTACCAGCATCAAATTTAAAATCTAAATTTTATTGAGATAAAAATGCATAAAAAGGGAATTTCCTCTTTGGCTAAATGATGCCATGTTGTGCCAAGTTGTCCCCTGTGTGTCCAGTAACACAATACATGCTAAGACAGGAGCCCCTCATGTAGGGCAGCTCTCCCTTTTAGCTTATAGAGCGGACCCCAAGAGCTATTAATCCTCCATATTGCTCTAAATAGTGACAAATGAAGAGGAGTTGTATTTAGGGGAGTCAGGATGCAGGTTAGCCCCTTTGAATAGGCTGAGAAAATAACAAAAAAAACTATTTTAGTGATCGTGTTCATACCAGTTGAGATAATTTACCATAGGAACAAGGGCCTAAGGTACTGACAATACAAAACGTAAAAGTCTCTCAAGCAGGTGCCCACCTACATAAAAATAACCTCAGCCAAAAAGCACAAAAATCTAAGTTTCCCAATCTTTTCTTCCACTTGACTGTGTGGTTAGATACGTTTTAACCCCTCCTCGAATAGAAGTAACTTTTTAACAGAATGGTTTACTTTTGCATGAAGGCTCTGTTCAGAGCGACCAGTTAATGGATGGATACCAATAATGTTGGGTTTCTAGCAAGGTCTCCGTCGTTTTGGACAGAATCTGCAATGGAGGATTTTAACAGAACCTTTAACACAGATGTGTGCATAGTTTCATTAGTTTAGTGATTGCTACCTAGATTGTGTAAAACACTGGTTATACGATCATAGTGTATTCAATTTTAATCCCTCCATCTAGTAAAAACTTACCCATGGTATAATGATGATTTTTTTTTTCTGGGCGGGGCAGCAGACATGACACATCCCTTTTGAACTGTAAGGGATCAGGAGAGAGTGCAGCCAGAGGAAACCCCGCATTTGGATTCTCAGTAGCAGCTGTAGGTAATGTGACCTGCCAGAGAGGTGCATCTTTTGCCCTATTTAGCCCGGATCATACTTGCTTTAATAGTATAAATGCAAATACATTCCCAAAAAATTAATTGCATAAATTCCCTTACTTAGGTTGCTCGTCATTTGTTACTGTTAATAGCGTTCCTCCTCTTGGGTCATTGGGGCCATCTCTCAAAAAGACACTGTGGGATGCTTAGATGTACTGAGACCCCTTGTAGGAGGCTCTAGGTATCAAGTGACACACAGGAACTACATTAAAGAGTGAAAAGACTTATAATTACCACTACAGACAAAAAACAAATTCATCATATATAAAAGCAATTTCACCATTTTTTAATACAAACCCTCAAACCATATCTACATAAAGCTCCAGATATGTGGGTCCTGCATTTCAAACACATTGCGCAGTTAACATCTAACGCAAATAGATAAACTGTACAATCCTTGCAGTTGCCCCTCTTTTACTCTTTGGAGTATGCATCAAAGTATACAAAGGATTTGTTTTTAGTCACATCTAGACTACTTGCAAAGCTTAATTTTTCAATATTTGATGCAATGGAACGACAACATAGTACATTAACATATCAGGAATAAATATTACAACTTGAAATTACCCATTGTTAAATTATGTAAACATCACACCAAAGTCTAGTTTTTAGCATAGTTAATTTATGAGTCTCGCCTATCAAACCAACATAAAAGAAAACTTAGTCTTGTTGCTCAATACAACCAGAGCTTAACTTTTAATTGCTAAAGCGGCTTTGGAAGAATTAATCCAGAACAGTTGCTACAAACAGTAATTTTTTAGGCAACTTGCAAGAGGAGGCATCAGTCTGATATTTGTATTTTACAACCCCCTCCTGCATGCTTTTTGATTTCGTATTTCTTCTGTGTCTGGTATATGTGGTGGTTAGGGTTGCGTTCATGCAGGGCACAGTAGATAGACACAGAGAGAGGGAGGAAGATGATTAAAGAGGTTGTCTCACCATGCTGTTTTACAAAGCCACAAAGCTACAGACAGGCTGTGAGTGGTTCTATAGCAGTGATTGCCGTTTCATCTCTGCTGTTCCTAGCTGAGCCAAAGTAACAGAAGTGATGGAAGCCTGTAAACTGTAGTGAACAAAGCTTCAGAGCCCTTAATGGTTAAAGGAGTTTTCTCACTGCAGGCTTTCGCAGAACTGAGCTCTTTCTCTATCTTACTGCTTCAAATCAGAGGGCGGTCTTCCCTCACACGAAAAGACTGGTGACATCTTCACACCCCCTCCCTGCTCCCTCTTTAGTCAGCATCATCATTCTGTGTGAGCAGTGGGAGAGGGAGGAGGTCACAGCTCGTAAGACCTCCTGCAATGGTCAGTTCTCAGGCCTGGAGAGCTGTCACCTCCATCCACAAGCAATCCTTGTAACCAGAACACCTGTATTGCTGTAAACCGTTATACATAAAGCCTGAAATGATGAAACATTATTAAACAGGAGGTAGAGGGGTAGCATAATGTATAAGGCTGTGTTATATGGGTGGGAGAGCAGAGTGTATATAACAGCTAGAGACTCCATAATTGCCCAGATCCTTCACCTACAGCTGTCACTGTGAGAAGAGCAGAGAAGAGCTCAGGCAGCCTTTATTACACAGACACAACCAATACCTAGCACAGAAAGCAGAGGAAGCCAGTTCAGTTTTACACAGCTCAGAGGGAAGAGAGTGCAGGACAGCCAATCACAGCGCAGGGGACATGCCCCGTGCAGGGGGATGTGCCCCGACCAGGGCTGTACTAAATATCGGGCATCCAATCACAGCAAAGGGGGCTTGGCCTGACCCCAGGCTTAAGATTTAGCTCTAGACACTTACAAATTAGCCAATAGTTGCTATATTAAATGATTTAGGTAAAACAAACCAATTGCAAAAGTGCTTATTTTGACATTCCCTGTCATTACATATATCTTTGTAGTGAGAAAGCCCCTTTAAAGCTTGTCAATTAGTAATATAAATAAGCTCCCGTCTCTTAGATAAGGAACAGAGCAGCGAATGACATCACCTCTCCAGCCACTGTAAGAGCAGAGAGAGGTGGCTGGTAACAAGGTAAGCTTGTGTGTAGGAAGAAAAACAAAAAAGAACAACAATGTCTATTTACCTTTGCTGACATGTTTAACGCAAATCAATGAAGCAGGAACATCCCTTTAATACTCTCCCCTCTCCTCGTTGCCAGGGGAAGTGAGCCCCGCTTGGAGCTGCCAGACTTGTCTCTGCTGTCCTATTTATCTTGAACCCTGTAGCACTGTCGAGAAAGTACCAAATCCATGCTCGCTTGTCTAATCCTTGGAAAGCAGTCTTGCTGTCAATGTGTAAGTACTTTACACATGCTCCTTGGTACTTTAGATAAGCCAAACATTCTTGCGAGATGAAATATGAGGGAGGGAGATGATTGAAAGGGTATGCCTATACGGCAATGATTTTCAAACGGGTTTTGGACTTGAAAAAACACATGGAAACCAACTGTCAACTATCCACATAGACTTTACTAGTAGACTTTACTTCACTGTTTTGCTACTGGGCGGAATTTCAAACCGCTGGCGTTCCAAAAAACTCCGAGCATAAACAATCTTCCACCCGGTTTTTGGGTGAAAGGTGTGCTATTCAATAGTTAACCCCTAAAGCCAAATGCCTGAAAAGTACTTTAATGACCAGCTAAATTACAGTCGTAACTTTTTTTTTTATACCTTTTAAGTGACGCAGTTCTATGAGGATTTGTTTTAAGTTGTATTTTTGGAGTGCATAGTTTAAGTTTACAAATAAATTATGGCTATTTTTTTTTTTTTTTTTTAAAAAAAGGTTATTCACTTTTTTTAAATTATTTATTTTACACCAGTCACATTTCACACTAAACCTGTTGCATGAACTCCACAGGTTATTACGGGTTGTGTAGATATCCAAAATGTGTTTTTTTTTTGTGTATAATGTATGCACAATAACTTTATTAAATATTTTATTTTTTCTACACTTTTTTTTTTTTTTTCCAATTCTGGTCAGGAAACTGTCCCTGTTTGAGGATTGACGGTTTGACTAGAGGGATGTATTCGTGACGATAAGCGCCCCCCTAGTGGTGCGTACGATCAGCTGGATACTATGTCACATTTAAACCCTGTCCACAAGGGCACAGGAAGACTCAGGGAATGCGAGAGGATATTCCACTCGCCCACAACCCTTAACGGCACCACACTGGTGAAACAGAACTTTGCCAGCCTAATAGACTGCCACAAGTTCCTCGTCAAACATACGCCTGGTCCGTTACAGGTGAAGATTGGGCCAGGGAAATGCATGGGTAGCCTTATATTTGGGACTGGGGACTGTGGTTCGTTGATCGAGAATAAAACAGCAGCTCTGGATCAAATTTTATATATTTAATCACCTTAAAGGCATGCTAGACAAACAATACATAGGGGATAGAGCTATACATATACTGGTCAGATACAGGATATGGGTACAAACAAATGAAGCAGCAAGATGTGTCAAGTTACCTGAGGTTAGCTTGGTGCAGGGCCCTCATTGAGGTGAATGCAGCCTGCTGGTACTGTCTGGATGCTCCTCATATGCCTGAAGCATATAACCCCTTTCAATAGCAACAACCCTGGGCTCAGGTGGGAGCTCACTTTTAATTATGCTGGGACATCCCCCCTCACACCCACACCACACCCTCTGACACCCCTGGGACAGTCTACGTTCTCCCCCTACAGGGCCATGCTGTTTCTAGCTACGAACACTAAATGGACCATATCTCGACCAGGAATGCCGTGGATCTGTGGCATACCAATACCATCAGAACCGGATGTGCCCAAGCTACATCTGATTATCAAATTTGGGGTGGCTGCTCTCTTCCTGGTACCTATTTTCCATTTCTCCCTTCTATGAATGAGTGACAGCTATGCATATGTGGCGCTTCTATTTTTACAAATATGATAATTGGGGTGTGCTTATGACGTATGGTTATGACAAAGTGGTCATAACACTGCGGTGCCTAGCTGGCTATGGAGTTTCATTGTTTCATGCTGGAGTGCCCGATTCCCTGCCGGGTTGGTGCCCAGGTCTCCATGCAGGAGTGAAATTGGTCTTTGAAGCTAAAACAGGCCTCTTCCACAGTAACATGTGTTGAGCAGTGGGGGAGCTTAGGCGTAATACAAGTATTGAGGGGGGAGGGGTGAATTTTGTCAAGATCTCCCCCCTTTAGAGGGCGCTAGGGGGAAACGCCTCGCTGTGTTCTCCCAGGCTTCTGCACCTTCACCCTGTCGGGACAACCAATCAGCATTGCCGTGGTCTCAGCCCCTATCCTGTGGCGAATAGCGAAGTGTTACTGCTGCAGCACCAGGCTCCAGTGTGGCATCCTCCTGTTCGTTCCGGAGACTTGTGGGGGTTGTTGTTTGTCTCTACATAAAAGTATAGCTGCAGACGCTGCAGGACCCACACTATTGCCAGGCATTCCTTTCCATCGAGTAGGCCACCTCCCTTGGCAGAAGCTTTCGGCTCAGGTACATAACGGTTTGTTCCTGTCCTGTTGTATTAACCTGGCTGAGCACTGCACCGAGGCCGAAGTCGCTGGCATCAGTTTGTACTTTAAGCTGCCGGGTGAAGTCGGCTGCTAGTAGTATTGGGGAACTGGAAAAGGCAGCCTTGAGGGCCTAGAAGTCCGTCTTGCAGTTATTTGTCCAATCGATTGGGGAGGGCAACTTCTTCCTGGTGAGGTCCATCAGGGGCTTCACCAGGCTACTATAGCGACGAACGAACATCCAATAAAAACCGCCGGTGCAAAGGAAGCACATCACCTTTTCCTTGGTTCTGGGATGGGCCAGGATGCAATGGACCCAACCTTTCCCAGCTCTGGCTTTAGGACGCCCTCGCCTAGCCGCTGTCCCAGGTAGTGGGCCTTGGTCATGCCCAGCTGGCACTTTCTTGCTTGATGGTCAAGCCTGCCTGGCGGTTTCGCCCGAGCCCTTGCGTCACATGCCCTAGGCTATCCTCCCAGGTGTGACTTAAAACGGCTATGTCATCCAGGTACACGGCCACGTACCCTTCAAGTCCATTTAGCAGCGGTCCTTGACAGCCCGTTTAAGAGCTTAAAGAGAACCTGTCACATAGATTATGCCCCCCTTGCTGAGGACAGCAAAAGCTAGTGTCAGACATGCTGTTTCCAGCCATGTGTCCCTTATTCTGTAAGATGCTGTAGTTTTCGTGTATTTAATGCTCAAATCTGCAGTTTTCAGCCAGAAGAGTCATATGAAGAGTCCTTCAAAGAGTCAGTTTTTTTCAAACCCGGCCAATCGGAGGCTAGCCCCGCCCACCTCAACTGACAAACCTTTTACTTTGAATAGGTAGAAACATGTGAATAACTCAGTGGGCAGGGCTAGCCTTTGGGGGCGGGGCTAACACCTACTCATGAATAAGATTTGAGGGGTAAATGCTCTAAAACTGCTGCATCTTACAGAATAAGGGACACAGCGTTGGAAACAGCAGGTCTGTCACTAGCTTGTGCTGCCCTCAGCAAGGGAGGCATAAACTATGTGACAGGTTCCCTTTAAACAGCAACTGCCATTCTCGCATTCCTGTTTGGCTCAGAGGGAGGCCTCTATATCCAACAAAGATCTGTCCGAAAGATGCAAACCATTGCACTGGAATGCGCAGAGCGCAGGGCCCTGGGAGGTGATAAGCTGGGCAGCAAGCAGGGACGGCAGATCCTCTATGATCAAGACCATAACCTGGGATAGCCTGAAAGGTCACCCACAAATAGTGAGAGGGACAATGCCCATTCTGGGGCCAGCGACTACTGACATAGGGGTCAGGCCCCGCAGCAGCCGCCTGAGAAGTTATGCAAAAGGAGAGTACTGACTGCACGCAAACCGTTTTGGAGGCAGGCGGCTGGGGCACATTGTCCTTAGAAAGGGACATGGTAACCAGAAGGCGCACAGCAGGAGACAAATGGCCCAATCGGCCAGCATACCCCAAGGCAGCCTAGACACTGGAAAAGTTGGGGACCAAATTCAAAAACCTAAACACAGGCAGCGGCCCCAGCATAACCAGAAGCCGCAGTTATAAAAAAAAAAAAAAAACAAAAAAAAAAAACCCACACACGGCACCAGAAGGCCCTGGGGCTCACCTAGAAGAGATGAGAAGAAGAATGCCTTTCCTTCCTCCCGGAGTCAGACAGGATAAAAGAAAAGGCAAGAGGGTGCCTGCTTGCAACAGACCGCTGGCAGGCAAGATGTGCAGACGACGCGGCAACGACAGCAGATGTGTTACAGTCCTCAAACTGCTTCCAGATGGGGTACCTATCTTATGGTTACCCATCTTCTATCTTCGGGCATGCGCAGAATCAATCCCTCGGTACCATGCACCAAAGTGGAGTTACCAGAATCCAAAAGGAAACCAGCGAGTAAGTGGGGATCGATGACCGGTGCATAAGGAGAGACAGAGGCTGTCTAGTTTCCCGACGGCATCAGGTGAGGAGATATTCCATCATCTCCTGAGAGAGAGAAGAAATAAATAAAACTAAAAAAATGCAACAGACCTGCAGAGCAGGATCTGCCTCTTATGGACACTAGGCTAGAACAGAGTAGCCTAGCATCAGTATAAGGGATATAGCCTGCTTAGGCGGCGCCAACACTTTTGGTTTCCTCCTAATGTCAGCCTACTAGGGTGAGGGCCAGTTTACGCCAAGGTGCTATGAGATTGACGAGAAAAAAATATTTGCAGTAGAGTGGTAGAGGAGCTACATTTTGCAGGATATATGTAAACATGGGGATATTAGTGGCAAATTTCAAGTTAAAAAAAAAGAGAGAATTTTTTGCATATATTTCATTCAATTCATATGGTTTTTAGGGTATAAAAAGACCACTTATAAAATAAATACAAAAGCAACATCAAATAAAAATAGACAATCTAAGCATTAATGTCAAACTAATGGTTGCAAACAGACACTAAACATCGGCAAACAAAGCGGTTATTGTCGATGTAGTTTTGTTGCCACACATTTCTGAAATATACGGGGCCTGCTACAGACCCGAAAATACACTTCAATTCAGCAATTTTTCCACCACATGGAGGATGAAATCTGAAAAAAAACACACCTATATCCAAAAAGGTATTGTACAGTAAACTGTAATACCTTTTTTTTTTTCTTTTTTATATGTAAAAAATACAACACGTTTTGCTATGACAACAAAATTTCTCTTCCGGTTCCGGCATCACGATGCTCAGCCGTGGATAGAAGAGGCTTTGATACCCCTGCGTCTCTCCCGCAGCCCGAGCGGTGTTAACTGGCCGGCAGCAGGACCCAACAGCAGCGGATGGTGCCGCCATTACAGCGAGAGCTGAACGGGGCGCAGGAACGCGATCATCACGCTCTGGCAGTTGGTGAGCGGTGGCTGCCAACTTAGACAGCCCTGCACACAGCTGCATCATGGCGCGGGCCAATATCGACAGTGTATAAAGGAGCCAGTTAAACAGAGGCATATGACAGTTAAGCCACACAATAGACCCTGCATAAGCCCGTTATAAGAGCCTTGTATATAGGTCATGGCTACCTAGGCAGCCGCTGTGAAGACCCATACAGAGCCTGCTCAGATACCATGAGAGACGATATCATAAACCCCTGACACGGCCCAACATCTCTTGGTTAGGAATACTAGCAGTCTCAAGTCTAACTACTGCCGCCTGAGTGATAAACAGCTAATCTAAAGTATCCCTTCATATCAGTGGTAATTGGGACAGGAGGAGCCCATCTGACTGATATTGTGAAGCAAAATGCATACATCAATCTTTTAAATGGACAGATATCTACTGAAACTGTCTGCTAAGACCAGAAGCGCACTGAAAAAACAAAAAGGAGAAACCGTGCCATCTGGTGACCAAAAAGATTGCGACATGCCTCAACTTTCTGAAACATCAGCATCTAATATATTTGACTGAAGATTTTCCGCCTTCTCGATTGAACATCAATGACCGAAGCAAATTGCGATAGAGGTGGCCAAGGTCATCTTGCCGGATTTACAAGCCTCTTTAACTGGCATGGTCAGCACAACCTTGAAAGATCTACAAGGATGATGAGCGACTAGACGACGTAGAAGAGCTCTCTCCAATCGAAAAAGATGTTGAAGATCTCCAATTCCAACTTCAAGAAATGGCCAAAGATAACAAGAAGCTGTGGGAGAAATGTGATAACCTGGAAAACTGGTCTAAAAGAAAAAATTTGAAGCTGATTGGTGCCCCGTGAAAACGGGATCCTGCAGTACTTAGGCATACTCAGAAAATGCAAAGTAGAGCGTGCTCATAGACTGGGGCCAGAAAGGAGAGATCGATTAAAAAATTGCCAAGGAAAAAACGAAAAAACGCCCAAGCCGCTTTTTTTAAAATTCTAGGTTTCTCCGTGAAGGGGGAAATTTACCAAGGGCCTATAGAACAAAAAGCTCAGGAATCGAGTTGCATGGCTGCAGGATTTTATTATTCGCTGTCTAGGGGTTTTATTTGATTCTGATCTGACCTCTCCCCTTTTCCCAATCCCTTGCCCGCTCCTTCCCCTGCACTAAGAATTCTCAAAATGTCCATTTTCATGGGGAAAGACTCAAACTCTCTTTATGTTTATTCTTTTGTCTTGACTACTGCAAACCCCTTGTTTTCCCGGTTCCCTCTCTGCAAACTCTCCCCTTCCAAATTGCCCGAATGCAGCAGCGGCCCTTTTTTTCTCTCCAGCCGTATACTGATGCTCTACCCTGTGTCGTCATGCCTGGTTGCCCTCCAGTAAGATCAGTATAAACTAGCACTTCACCCCTAAAATCTCCCGCATGCTCCTCCCTACATTCCCCCCTAGTCTCGTCTACCGCCTACCCGTGCTTCCCTTGTGATGATATCAGATTTTTTATTCCTCAATATCCAACCCCAGCCCGCCTACAAGATTTCACACGGGGCGGCCCAATTCTCTGGAAAATGCTACGCGGGCGTTAGGCCATTCACAACCCCCACAGTTTTTAAAAGGGCCCCGAAAATACATTTCCGGTCTGGCCCACCCAAAATCCCTCTTTCACACAATCGGGACTCCTGATTTTGGGACCACAGGGACTTATTTATATAGATATACTGTCGGGGGGGAAGGTTCATCCATTTTTTTGAAACCCCCCCTTTTTTTGAAAAATGGCTGGCCATTGTAAACTTGGCACTTTTACCGTATGTTTCACCCCTCACCCTAAAAGATTGTAAACTTTAAAAGAGAGGGCCCAACCCTTGTGTCTCATTTGTAAATACTTTTTAAAAGTGTAATGACTGTATGGGGTTTTCCCTTGGGGAAATTTTTAAAATGCTGCGGAAATGTTGGGCTTTGAAAAAAGATTATTTTTTTTATTATTCGCAGGAGAGATGGGATTTCAGCCATTTTTTCGAAAAGCAAAAAATCAGCAGAAATTTTTTGTACTGTTTCCCAGGACACTGAAAAAGGTGTTTCAATCTGAGGGCCGCCTCTTTCTTTAAGTCCCAAAAGCGTGGAGGGGTAGGGGCCCTTAAATCATCTTTGGGTTTATGGGGAACGTCGAAAATGCAGTGTGGTGGAGAGACGAGGGCCGCAGGATGGGACAAGAGGCAAAATCGCGCCCTAGTGAGTTTGAAGCGACAGACATTTTGTGAATGCAATTTACTTGTTTTTTGAGTCAGGCATTTCAACGGGGTTAGAGATCCTGAAGATTTATTTATACCCAGGACTGTATCTAGAACAAGGGGGCATCCTCTACGTCTAGAGGAACGAAAGTTTATATATAAACATAGAAAGGGATTCTTTACTGTAAAAGCAGTGAGACTGTGGAACGCTCTGCCAGAGGAACTTGTCATGGTGAATTCAATAACAGTTCAAAAAGGGTCTTATTGCATTTCTAGAGCGTAATAGTATAACAAGTTATAGTGACTAGGATTCTGGAGAGGGGTCGTTGATCCAGGGATTTTTCCGATTGCCAGATTGGAGTCAGGAAGGAATTTTTCCCTAAAATGAGGACAATTGGCTTCTACCTCATTGGGGTTTTTTGCCTTCCTCTGGATCAACACTTTAGCAACACTATAGCAAAATAGGCTGAACTGGATGGACGTCAATTCCCATTGTTTACACAGTGGGTTGTAGTTAACTTTTATACCTAGTTTAACATGTGTCAGGGGTATTGTTTACGGATTACAATGCATAATACACATTTTATGTTTTATAGTTTACATCATGCAATTTATCAGTTATATCTGAGACAGTAAACAGGTTTTAGCAATATAGTACACGGGGCATCGTGGAGCTTCTCTTAGGAGACTTCGTTTTTGGATGGATGGTCTGAGCGGAGCTGAAAAAGGGAAGTTCCGTGGAACTGCTTTCTTAGGAGGTGCGACATTCGTCACCTCCAGACTAAGTGCATTCTTTCAGGGATTTTGGGACGTTTTCCCATGTTTAGATTTTGTTCATCTTAACTTGTTAGAGATTTATTTGAGGTTTGCACTACAGTTTTCCAGTGTCCAGCACACCATGTGTATTATCTCATGGAATGTGAAAGGATTACGTTCGCCTCAAAAACGGATGATGGTGCTCCAACACTTAAAGTGCCTGAAAGCTGACCTTGCCCTGCTCCAGGAAACACACCTGGAGGAGGCAGATTTCGGTGGGAGAGGTCCTGGGATCCCCAGCTATGAACTCAAAAGCGGGAGTTATAACACTTCTCAGGAAGCATCTACAATATCAGGCTTTGGATCAAAGTAGAGATTTGGAAGGTAGGGAGCATAGGGTAACTTTCTCCACCCCTACCGAAACGATTAGTGTCTATAAGGTTTACTGCCCAAATGAAGGCCAGAATAGATTTCTCTCCAATTTGGCCACTCGGGTATTGACAGAGTCTATTGGGCTAAACATTGTGGGGGGTGATTTTATTACCGTTGCAACACAAGAGGATCGAAAGAGGTCAAAGGTGAGATCTAGTGGATCGACTCGCCGTGAGTCGGCCTTGGTCGAGTTTTTGGAAAAGACGGGGGATGGTTGATGCTTGGAGATTGATGTATCCTGAGGGAAGAGAATATACACTTTATTCTCCGGTACATGATTCATGGTCTCGTATCGACTATTGCCTAATCTCTCCTTTTTTTGAAGCTTCAACTCAAGGACTCCCGGATAGAAGACATCATAATTTCGGATCACATCCCAATGTCCGTTACATTGAGCGATACCATCCCGAGAGGCACTGACTTTGTATGGAGATTTTCCACCTTTCTGGCAGATAGAGAAGAGTTTCAGTTGTTGCTGCAGAATTTGTGGATCGAATTTAGATCCTTGAAAGCAGAGCACTCGAATGCCCCGCAGCTTCTTTGGGATACGGCGAAAGCGGTATTGCGAGGGCGACTTATATCCTATGTAGCCAAAATTAAAAAGGATATGAGACAGGGGCTAGATAAATTTAGTGCAGCATTAAGGACAGCCTATACAGCATTTCAGGGGAATGTTAACTCAGAAACCTAACACGTCTGGCAGCTGGCTAACAAACATTATGAAAATTGACTAGAGAAAAAGGAAGCTATGGAATTCTCGGCTAAGGTGGCAAATTTATTTAAATTCAACAATAAATGTGGCAAATTGTTAGCTAATCTGGATATAGGTCGAAGGGGTGTAATTCACCCAACGCCGTTAAAGGATACTGCGGGGTCACTGCAGTCTCACCCAAAGGCAATAAATGATATATTTCAAGAGTTTTACCAATCCCTATACGCCAGGGATGAGAACATCAAATCTCCAACCAGCTTCGCTCTGCGAGATCTGGGACTCGTTTCCCTGACAGCAGAAGACAGAAATAAATTAAATTCACCGGTTGCCGTCGGGGAACTGAGGACAGCAATTAAATCTCTAAAGAATAACAAGGCCCCAGGCCCTGACTGCTTCAACAGGGAATTTTATAAAATATTAAATGATCATATTGCCCCAGATTTATTAGATCTATTTAACGGGTACTTAGAAGGGTGGGTAGTTCTTGAGACAGTCAACCCAGCATTTATCAAACTTTTGCCAAAGCCAGACAAGGACCTATAACTAGGCCCATATCTTTGATTAATGTGGACCTGAAACTTCTTTAACCCCTTAAGGACCCGGCGTTTTTTTTTGGGTGACACGTTCGTTTTTCCCTCCTCGCCTTCTGAAAGCCATAACTTCTTTATTTTTCCACCCATATAGACACATGAGGGCTTTAATTTTGCGGGGCAAGATGTACTTTCTATTGGTGTTATTCACTATACTATAGAATATACTGGAAAACCGCAAAAAAATTCCAAGTGGGACAAATTGTGAAAAAAAAATGTATTTTCGCCATGTTTGCGGGGGTTTTGCTTTTACGGCGTTCAATCTTCGGTAAATATAATGTGTTATCTGTATTCTTCAGGTTGTTACGCATACGGCAATACCAAACATGTAGGGTTTCCGTTATGTTTTGGTACCGTAAAAAATTCCAAACATTTTCTATTTTTGAAATTTGCGCCACGGCGCCATTTTGTGCGACCAATAACTTTTTTTGTACTAACACCTACGGACGTCAGTGAGGGGGCATTTTTTGCGGACTGAAGTGTACTTTTTATCGCTAGCAGTTTGGAATGCATGCGACTTTTTTGATCATTTTTATTCCATTTTTTGAGTGACGTAAAATGCCCAAAAAAAAACGCTTTTTTGGCTTTTGGGAAATTTTTTTTTTCTTCTAGGTGTTCAGCGTACGGGATAAAATGATGTTATATTTTTATAATCGGACTTTTTTCGGACGCAGGGATACCAAATATGTGAACTTTTTTATTATTTTATTGTTTTAATTTGTCAAATGGGGAAAGAGGGGGGTGATTTGAACTTTTAATACTTTTTTTTTGTAATTTAAAATTTTATTTTTTATTTTTTTTTTACTTTAACATTGAGGCACCTGTGGTACTTGCCCACTAGGTGGCGCAATTGTTAATACAACCAAATGCATTGCTTTGGCAAGCTTTTTAGGGTGTAAAAAAGATGGCGGTTTCCCCACTTCTGTCTGCGGAGGAAGTGGGGAAAAACCGGCCAGGGTAAGTGACGGGAGCCTTCCCAAGGCTCCCCACCACAATGCCCTGATGATCGGATCGGCGCAGCATAGCTGCGCTTATGCCGATCACCGCACCAATCGGTGCGCGGCACCGATCGGCGTTAATTTAGACGCCTGATGGGTAAAACAGCGCCAGCGGGCGGAGCCACCCGCCGGCGCTGTTAACTGCCGGGTGTTTAGCGGCGATTTGCCGCTAACAGCCAGCGGCTGTGCGGGGGGGTCGCGGAGCGATCCCGCTGCAAAGCCCCTTAGCGGCCCTGGGACGTACTGATACGCCCAAGGTCGTTAAGGGGTTAAAAAATTATGGAAAACGGGTTAGCGGTTACATTCCCTAAATTAATATCCCCTTTACAAGTTGGGTTCGTGCAGGGTAGGTCTGCTGTAACAAACACCCGTAAGGTACTCACGGCCCTTGACAAGATAAACATTAACCCCCCAGTTGCATAGCTCCTAGGCAGTCATGACCATCGACGCCGAGAAAGCTTTTGACAACGTGTCCTGGCAACGGCTGTATAGAGACTTCACGTTTATGGGGTTTTTGGGAGCTTTTATGCTCTTTTTACGCTCCCTGTATAATTTAGCGAGAGTCAGAATATATACTCTCGAGTTTTTATCACAGGTTTTCGTTCTTCAGAAAGGAACGCAGCAGGGTTGCCCTCTTTCCCCACTCTTGTTCAACCTGTCAACTGAACCTCTAGTTAGGGCCATTGAAAGGGATACAAATATTTTGGGGATCACGATGGGCAATCGGTGAATAAAACAGCATTATTTGCAGATGACATACTAATGTTTATGTCTGATCCGGTAAAGGAGGTGGTGTCAATATTTGAGCTCATTCAACACTTCCGTGAATCTTCTGGCCTACGGGTAAATGTTGCCAAGTGTGACATAATGGATATTTGCCCTGTCTAAATTGGGGGAGGGGCAACGCCTTCCAGTGAGACTGGCTAAGAACAGTATAAACCTCGGGATACATACAGGAAAGCTTTCGGGGTCCATTTATAAGTTGAATTTGGACCCTATCATTCACAAAGTCGAAACAGAACTCCGTAAATGGAACAACTTGCCCCTGTCCTTATCGGCTAGGGCCAACTTGATAAAAATGATCGGTTTTCCCAAAATCTTATACCCCCTGCAGACTATCCCCTTACAGCGTCTACATAGAGCCCTTTCTTCCTTCATTTTGGCCCGTTGGCATCACAGGATCGCGCAAAAGACCCTGACGCTTTCGAGAGATAGGGGAGGTATGGGGCTCCCTGATGTTAGAACATACAATTTAGCCTGCTTATTGCGACATGGATTGGATTGGATACAGGCATCCAACTTTTTCTCCAACATATCTCTCGATAAACAAAAAGAGAATGCTGGATTGGGGAAAAGTGTCAGGGGTTTGGGAACTGGCTCAGAAAAAACAAAGGGGAGTAATTTAATCATATCAGGAA